>JAMPIV010016198.1:0-93793 GCA_024509875.1 Oreohelix idahoensis | reverse complement strand
CATATTATAGCTGGAAGAGATCTTGTTTATAGGGAAAGACAGCATACTTACATGAAGGAACAAATGGCTCCTCATGCTGATGTTCCAAAAGTTTCCTTTAACGATGAATTCCACAACCTTCCCCACAAGTCCAGTCAAGCAACAGACAACCTAGCTCGACAGAATGATCAACTGAATAGGTTTCCCCATCTTTTGCCCTATGACCATAGTTTGGTCAAACTCAAGCCTGATGGCAACTCTCAAGGGACCTATATCAATGCCAGTTTCATACCTGGTTACAAGAAGACACCGGCATATATTGCAGCACAAAGTCCATATGATGAAGACACAGTTTTGGATTTTTGGCGCTTGATTTACCAGAAGTAAGTAAATATTTAAAATGAATTCTGCTGAAGCTATATCATCATCGATGACATAAATAAATTAATATTTCTGTGTCAGTAAGTGCTATAGTAACAGTATTCCAGTGTAGATACTGCCATTTTTTTTTTTTCTAACCAGCGGCACTCGAGCTTTCCAGCCCTTTTGGCCCAATGACATGTCATTGCGAGGCTGGGGAAATAGTGGACTTTCCTTCCAACCTGGTCAGGAGCTTCGCTCCTTCCCATCCACAGAGGGTTTATCTGCAGGAGCCGTTCAGGTTATTCAGTCTAATTCCCGGTCGATGACACTCCTACAAATGCCGGCGCCCGGGCTTGAACCTTGAAAACCTGGTCGCTAGCGCAACGTCTTAACCATTATACCAGCGCGGCTCCCTCAAGATACTGCCATATGGAAGCAAAGTCTTAGAGACTTCATCTGTACTGGGTCTCAGCTTTATGATGTGGGGCATCTAGATTCTTTACATGCTGCTTTTGCTTCCCTAATTCCTTTCATTGCTGCCTTTGCTTCCCTAGTTCCTTTCCTTGCTGCCATTGCTTCCCTAATTCCTTTCATTGCTACCTTTGCTGCCCTAGTTCCTTTCCTTGCTGCCATTGCTTCCCTAATTCCTTTCATTGCTGCATTTGCTTCCCTAGTTCCTTTCCTTGCTGCCATTGCTTCCCTAATTCCTTTCATTGCTGCATTTGCTTCCCTAGTTCCTTTCCTTGCTGCCATTGCTTCCCTAATTCATTTCATTGCTACCTTTGCTGCCCTAGTTCCTCTCCTTGCTCCCTTTTCTTTCCAGTTTCTTTCCTTGCTGCTTTTGCTTCCTTAGTTCCTTTCCTTGCTACCATTGCTTCCCTAGTTCCTTTCCTTGCTGCCATTGCTTCCCTAATTCTTTTCATTGCTACCATTGCTTCCCTAGTTCCTTTCCTTGCTGCCATTGCTTCCCTAATTCCTTTCCTTGCTACCTTTGCTTCCCTATATCCTTTCCTTGCTGCCTTTGCTTCCCTAGTTTTTTCTTGCTGCCTTTGCTTCCCTAACTCAGACACAACCTGGTATAAAAAGTTATGGCAGACCCATAATAGATAATGCCACTGGAGAGTGAAGTGTTAGGTACTTCATCTGTGCTAGGTCTGAGTTTTATGAGGTGGGGTTATGAGTTTCTTTCATAAATGCCTTTGCCTTCTCTTTATCAATAAGGATCTAGTTTTACTCTTCAGTTTGCAAATTTGTTGGTTTCCTTTATGATTACCTCATGTTAATATATTATTCTTCTGTTTCGTTATTGGAATCCTTTTTGAGTAATTTTTTTTTAAACACATGCACACACATACACCGTGATATCTTTCTGTTTATGATTTTAAAAAAATTTATACACACTTTCTAGCTCGGTGGTCCATGGTTCGATCCCCAGTTGAGGTGGGATTTTTTTAGACCCCAAATGGCTCCGGGGTTGACCCAGCCTCATGAATTGGGTGCCAGAGCAACTCTGGGAAGGTTAAGACGGCTGGCGTGGTGCCAACCACATCACCCCCAGTGTGCTGATGGCCAAGAAAATATGGGCTTTACATCATATTCCAAATATGCCTCAATGGGCATGTAACAGGATCCGTTACCTTTTTCTAGAGTGGCCCTGCTGTTATGCTGCTGTTTAAAAATCTAAATTTGGTGATATATTCACAGATGTACAGATGGTTTTCATAAAACGTTGAAACCTTTCTTGCATTACTTATTTTAGCTTCAACATCTTTCTTTGTCCTTCCAATGCTGTGAGTAGTGCCATAAAAATAAATAGTTTTCAGCTTGTTCTTGTATACCTGTCAGTGTGTACAGGAAAGGGATAATCTATACATCTTTTTAAAATTTCCGTTGATGTACAGGTGTACAAGCGGTTTGTACAGGCTTTATTCATTATTACATGTAAGATAAACACAGACATCTGCTGCAAAGATTTTAAACCATCTGTTGACATTTTTTAAATTGCAAGAGGTATCTTTATTGCGTATAATGCAGGTTATCAAAAATTAAAGGAATACAGTTAATTGTAGCTAAAAATGTACAACTTTGTGTTATTTTTTTTACTACACTCAAACGATCTTCTGCATTACAAAAATGTAGGGTTTTTTTATTTACTTCGCAGGTGTTTAAAAATTTTTACAGGTTTTATTGGTATGGCTTACAGGTTTTTTTTTCTCAGGAGGTTGACATATGGTTTTATCTGTGTTTTGCTGCTTCGTAAGTTTTACATTGGTCTGTCTTTAACATCCTTCATTTATTAATGTCCCTTTTTTTTTTTTTTTAACTTCTTACAAAGCATAAAGCCACTACTACTACTAGTAGTACTACAGCTTGCAGTCGTACAGGAAGATGGTTTAAAAACTCCCTCAGCTGTTGGTTTCTGGTTCTCATTACTAGGTTGCCAACCCATACACAACCTCAAATTAGTCACCTTTTATGACATGCTTGACGAAGTGGTAGGCCTATTCTTTGTCTCCTCAGAGACTCGCGGGAAGTATATAGAGCCTATAACACTCTTAGTTACTTTTAATAACATTTTTTGTTTTTTTTTTGTCCTCTCTTTTACTATGGACTCCTGAAGGTAAGTGAAAGACTGGCCGAACAAAAACAACTTGGCGGAGAACTGTGGAGGCTGAGATGCAAAGAATGAACCAGAGCTGGGGCACTGTAAGAAGGCTGGCCGCCGACCTACAAAATGGAAGCAGTTTGTTGCTGCCCTACAAGACGCCACCAGGCGTGATGGCCACTGACTGCTTTGACAGTCGGCAGCTAAGGATCAAAGAAGGAAAGAAAGAAGAATAACATTCTAGATAAGTGGACAGGGTGGATCTGTGGACTTTTCTCTGTGGACTTTTCTCTGTGGACTTTTCTCTGTGGACTTAAAAAAGGTAAAGGTAGTCCCATAGCAGATACTGCTGAGTGGAAGTGAAGTGTTAGAGATTTCAATGTACTAGGTCCAGCTTTATGAGGTGGACTGACCAGTTCCCTTCCTAGCTGCCTTTGCCATCCATAGCTCAAGAGCAGCCAGATACCCATTTACGGCTGGGTAGACTGGAAAGTGACGTTACCAAGTTTCAATCCTGCAACCTGATAACTCTGTCACAAAGAGGCAAGCACTCTAACCGCTTAGCCAGTCAGAATGTTTTCAATACGAAACTGTGAAGACTTTATTTCTATATTGTTTTTATTGATCACGTAATTTTCTTTCTCTTTCTGTTTTCCCAAGATCTATCAAGACTGTGGTTATGATTACCAATGTGGTGGAGGACAGCATAGTCAAGTGTACTCAGTACTGGCCAGATGACAATAAAGCAAGCTACGGAGATTTCCTGCTCCATCTCACTGAAGTCACTGAAACAGCTGACTATATTGTTCGGACAATCGGAATCAGGATCCAAGGAGAGGAACTAACAAAGACAGTTAAACTATTTGAGTTCACTTCTTGGCCAGATCATGGTGTCCCAGATGACCCAGTTCCATTTTTAGAAATGAGACACTGTATGAGACATCACCACCAAGATGAAGTAGGCCCTATTCTGGTTCACTGTGGAACCGGAATGGGCAGAACTGGCGTCTTCATTGCTGTGGATGCTTTAATAGAACAGTATGCAGCAGAAGGAAGAGTTATGGTCTTTGACTTTGTGAGGAGGATACGTAAAGATCGCCCTTTCATGGTGCGCACGCTGAAGCAGTATGTGTTCATTTATGAAGCATTATTTGAACAGTTCCATGCTGGAGATACGCTCATTGACTTTAATTTGAAGAAAAAGTATCATAACTGGACAAAGAAGAATCCTAGGACAGGCCGTTCATACCTGAGAGACCAATACCAGCTGTTAGAGACATTCACAAGACGGCCGAGAAAGGACGAGTATAAGACTGCACTGCTCGAGGTCAACTTAAAAAAGAACAGGTAATTAACTGAGTCCTGTAATTACCTTGGATTAGGCGGGGGTGGGCCACGGAGGATACATTGAGAGAATAGGACTACTGTTTCCTCAGGTATTTTGGGGGGAGGTGACTAATAGTGTTGTGCATGAGGCTGACAACCTTACTTAGTCGTTCCTCTTCTCTCGTGAGGTGTAAAGATTTAGAAGAGAGAGCGCCATACTATCCTATCGGCTGTCTTCCTCCTGGCCTGGTTCTATTCTAGTACTCGGTCCTCCCAATGGACTCTGGGTCATCCTGGAGATCTGGATCCCAGGCTCTTAGTTTCCCATACTTGTTGTGGTTGCCGATCTCCCAATCTGCAGACATGGCCAGATCATCTTAGTTGGGACTGTTCTACTTGGGTCTGCAGGGGTTGTGTTTTTACAGCCATGATGTATCGTCTGGTTGCGGACCATCTCTCTTCTTGTTACTTCAACTACCTTTCTCAGATACCTAATTTCTGAGGTTTGGATCTGGCTTTTGTGGATTGTAGTCAGTGCCCATGACTCATATCCATATGTCAAGACTGAGACATAGGTGGAGCATTGTACAGCCATCTTCGTCTTCTAGCAAACTTCTTTTTTGCAGAGGAATCCTCGATTTATGGCCTGAAAAAGTCTCCCAGCTGCTGCTCTTTGGGTAGCCAACTCTTCTTTGATGCCTCCCTTCCAGTCTATGACAGCTCCGAGGCAGACAGCCTTATCATATTAAATATGAGTGCCAAGTAATTTAGGGACGCCTCTGGTTCCACTCTCCATAAGGTGTGAAAAGGGAATTAAATGAATAAACTAATTACTCTCAGGCTGGATGTATAGAAAATGGATGTACAGAAATGGAGTAAGAACAATTACCAAAATGTTCATGTGTTAAGGCAGGTTTGCTCAAACCCATTTCTTCTTTGATCCTTAGCCACTGACTGGTGGAATCTTGTAGGGCAGTAACAAACTGCTTCCACTTTGCTCGGTGGGCAGCAATCCTTTTTGCAATGCCCCAGCTTTGATTCATTCTTTGCATCTCGACCTCCACAGTTCTCCACCAAGTTGTTTTTGGTAGGCCTCTCTTTTTCTTTCCTTCAGGGGTCCATTGCATAGCTGTTCTTGTGATGGCATCAGGGTCTCTTCTGAGGACATGGCCAATCCAACTCCAGCATCTGCCAGCTATAATTGTGTGCATGTCCTCTTGGTTGCTCCAAGTAAGCAGTTCTTGGTGATGGTATTCAGCCAAAAGATACTGAGAATTTTCCTTAGGCAGGTTGTGTGGAAAGAGGACAATTTCAACATTTCCTTCTCTGTTACTTTCCAGCATTCCACAGAAAGTACACAGCTCTCATTTAATCTTAATTTGATGTTTGTGCTGTACTGAGAGTACTTCCAGATGTTGTTTAGACTAGCAAAGGTTGTTCTCGCTTTATTCATTCTGTTGTTGATATCTTTGCTTCTTCCGCCGTCTTGTGTTACTACTCATCCTAGGTATGTAAATGTGTCAAACCCATTTGTTTGTTATAATTTTCATTCATGCCCAAACCACCGTTATAAATCCTGCTATAAAGGTAAAGGTAGGCCCATAGTAGTTACTACCATAGGGGAGTGCAGTGTTAGAGACTTCACTATCTTTCAAGCCCAACAGTTTCAGTAGATCATACACTGAAGCAGCTGCTAGACCTCAACAGCCATGATCCATGCTGTGAACCTATCGTGTCTCAAGTCCATGATCAGATCCATCATACTTGGCCACTATGAAAGAGTGTTGCTCATCCAATCTGGATTCATATGACATGGTCAGCTCAGTCTTTACAATCTGGTGTGATGTTGAAGAATGTAGCACTATATCTGGTTGTCTTTGAGATCACCTAATGCTTTCCAGATATGCCCCTCGCCCAGGTAGATCTACTGCCTTCTCTCAGTCATTTGCACCGTCAAGTGAAGGCAATGTTTATATCACACTTCAAGAGATCCTTCCACGCATAAATCACTTACGGAAAAGATAGCTCATTCCAAAGTATATTTTTAAAATCTGTTTTTATGAGAAAGCACATTACGTAAGTTAGTACCAAATTTACATCTGTTGCATGCAGTTAAACAAACTCCGCTCTGTTAATATAATAAACTGAACTGTCGTATATTTTCGATAGGGGTAATTAAGATCAATTTTGGTCCCTCCTGAATAGGACTAGTACAGGTGATAGCTCAGTGAGAAATAAGGTAAAGGTATAGAATTTCACAAGTGAAATGGTGAAAGGTAATATCTGTCCCTGGATTTGATAGATAATCAAACCCACCTATCGATTATGACTGAGATTTCAGATCAGACAGTTTCCTACAAATATATATATTAATATATTCAACCACTCACATATACACCCACATAGATACGTGACGACAATTAGACGCACATACGTGAAAAAACTATATCTATGGAATAGGGATCGTTTTGAACAAGCTAACCGCCACACGTGAATAAAGTTATGAAAATTTTATTTATCATAAAAAAACACACTTTACATCGACAATATTGAATATCAAATAAAAAATTACACTAAACATTGGTTAAAGAATTAAGTAAAGAAATAGACCCATAGGTGTAGTCCTTCCCCTCTCTGTTGCCAAGATCCCGTTACAAGAGAAATTATTAGCCCAAAGAGTCACAGATTTTACGCTATGGTCCAAGGTTTCCCTCTCTCAGTAAAGAACAGAGTTTATATATACTAATCTATCCTAAGAGGAAAACAGCATTAGCAAACAAAACTTTCATACAAGAGAGAATACAAAGTTATTACATGGGTTAAATCATAAACGAATTATTCATCCCTGTTATTCTTTCGCTCTGACAGCTGTGATCACCGACAACATGCACACTCTTACCTAATCGTTGCTTTTCATAACATCTGGAACAAATTGTTCAGTCACTCACAGACCATCCAAGTTTGAGTTTACTGGCGAGTCAAACCCCAGTTTCTCCAAAGACTAATTAATCAAAATGTTGGGAAACGTTTGTCTCACTGTTGTAAATAGGAGGCTGATGAAGGTCACTTCAATTTTTGTACAGTTAGGAAAGTACATATGATATCTAATGTTCACAGGGTACAATAGCTTGGAACTTCACTCGTTAATTTGAATGTCAGGTACATAAATCGGTTTAGGATAAAACTCCTTCACAACACAATGGTCGTTATATGGGAAATGTCAATGTTATTTCAGTTGCCACCACAGGCGAAGTATATATGAACTTGAGAAAGAAATCTGGATATTCTGTAAGTCCAGTTACCATTTATTCTTGATATTACTTTTGGGCTAGTACTCTGTCGTTCTTCTGGGGGCAAAAAAACCACGAGGCCAGACAGGTCACTTGCAAAAACCCGGTAATTATATTCAGAATGTACTTTAAGTAAAGTTCTTCTCAGTTACATAGGTACTGAAAGCCGCTGGTAAGATTTAGGGTTTATGACCCAAAATACTGTATAGGGAAGAAAAGAAACACATAAATACTCAACCCTAATAGTATATCTACTCCTACGCGTAAATAATATTCACTTCGGTTATTCAACTTAAATTAGTAACCACAAGCTTAGAGCTAGTCTCATCATTAAAACTTCGGTGAAATAAATTCTAGTCATTAAAAAAAAAAACCCATCATCATGAATTAGAAATACATATAAAGATATTTCGTCGATACTCATGAGTCATCAGTGCATTTACTTAGTTAGTTAAACTTTTCTCTTGCTGGTTACTAGCAGTTTAATCAAACATATTAATAGCCGAATGAATTTAGCTAGAAATATAATTTATTTGCTCTCTACTGTAACACAGTAACTTCAGAGAATACAACTGAATTATCATTTAATCTCTATACACAGAAATTAACTAGTGAAATAAAATAAACGATCACCACTTAAATCACTCAATCACTACTAGATATATATATTTACCACAGCGCAGAAGTAGAAATTATCTCCAATTCGACCAACTAAATGATACTTCTATTAACAGATATCTTAGGGCTCGAAAGCTAGAAGGTTCTAGTCTTGCTGGCGGTACTAGGATGAATTTGAGTAGAAAATCTAGAGTATATATATATCTCTCGGATGAAAGAAATAGTTACGTCTAAGACCTGAAACAGACTCAATTGCCAGATGTAGCACCTTGGGAAAATCTACATATTCCCTAACTCGTTTCTGCAACCATCCGCATTTCTCACGCTGAGACCAAAGTCCAGACTTTACACCTTTCGAGAATTCTACGTTCCGATCTTGGATTATATGTAGTTCAAAGCCATAATCTGGTTCTGATCATACCTCGGCAATAAAACTTACAGTGTGCGTAATTACACATTCTGCTTCAAATGGCCATTCCCAGCGGTCAAAGTCTTTCATCTCAAATTATTCATCGAGAATAATTACTAACAGGCGAACAGATTCAGGGGAAGATAATAGCAACCGTCTCTGACTTATTTCCCCTGATCTCGGTACTTAACGAAGATTTCATTAAGACTTAACGCCACTCTCCTCTGTTTCGTCACTGTTACGTCGATTCTAGAACTATGGCGTCTTACAATTACCATAAAACTACTCGCGTGCTAATCCGGTCTACTCGTAAACTCAACATCAAAGAGATTTAGCGCACAGTCCAAAACTGTGCGTGCTAAATTAGAAGAAATGGGAAAAAAGATAGCTTGGGTGTGGGAAAATAAAAGTTAACAGAAAAATATCTGTAGGTAACAAGTCAAGTAAAAGAGAAATGAGGAAAATGAAAATAGATATAAACATGTATTTCCATAATTCTACCACATGAACATTTAAATCTAATTGATATTTATGTCTGAATTTATATCAGGAGCTAGAAGTTAAAGAAAGTGGTTGTAGGGGGGAATAATAAGAAAAGAAATATAGAAAACATGAAGTTTTGTTTTATAAATGTATTGTCATTGTTTCAGGTACCTCGACGTGCTACCACCTGATAAATATCGACCTTTGTTAAGATCTTTGGGTGGGCCAAATTCCACTGATTACATTAATGCATTGTTTTTGGATGGTTATTTAACGAAGAACCAGTTCATCATAACTCAGACACCACTTCACACAACCATCGTTGACTTTTGGAAACTTGTTTATGACTATGATGTCCACACAATTGTCATGGTGGAAAACTTTAAGAATGAAGATAATACTTGCGGGGAGTACTGGTTTAATACAAATCCAAAAGACCTGGAACCTTTCATTATTGAAACCACAGTGGCATACCAGCATGACAACATTACCATTCGCAAATTCAGAGTCCATAGCAGCCAGCAACCCAACAAGCCAGCCAAGATTATCATGCAGTTTCAGTTCAATGCCTGGGCCCAGCCCAACCTGACACCTCAGTCCAAGACAATGATGATGGATTTGATTGATGATGTGTTTGCCTGGCAAGATAAAGCGTGCCGAAATAAGAAGCCAGTCATAGTCCACTGTCAAGATGGTTCCTCCCATTCTGGCCTCTTTGCAGTTTTGGCCATTGTGTGTGAAAAAATGAAGGAGAATAAAGAAGTAGATGTTTATAAGACCATCAAACACTGTAAAAGACGACGTCCTCAGTTTATTGCAGACTATGTAAGTAATTTCCAATGCCAAAATAATTTTAAAACATGTGTGACTTAAAAAGCAAATTTTGTTAATATTGATATTGTTATATTTATAGGGATAAGTCTGGCACTGTTATGAACAGAGTCAGTGGCAGACTGTGTAAGTAATTTCCAATGCCAAAATAATTTTAAAACATGCGTGGCTTAAAAAAACTAATTTTTTAAATATGGATAATGTCATATTTATAGGGATATGTTTGGTACTGTTATAAATACAGTTGGTGAACCAAAAGAAAAAAAAATGATTGGCACTTCTTCTTCTCGTTCGCTGTTGTTTAATAATGTCTACATAAGAAGTCCGGTGCTCTGGATGTATGTTGCTGTGGTTGAAAGTTCGTCAAGTCTCCTAAACAGCTTTGTGTGGATGTGCGTTTCTGTGGGCCAATGTTCAGTCCGCAATTGACTAAGCATGTGGCAGTCTTGCAGGATATGTTCAGCTGTCTGTGCTGCCTGTCCATTTGTACATAGGGGTGATGGGATCAATTTCAGTCTGTATAAGTGACTGTTCAGTCTGTTATGTCCTGTTCTAATACGGAACAGGATCACCTGTTTTGCTCGATCAAGATAGTGATAGTTGTCTCTTTGTTGGTCAATTTTCCTGATGGCCTTGATAAGGGTCTTCTTTTCCTGGAAGGTGATTGTTTGTTCTTTTTGTTCCTGTGTTGCTCCCTCTTTTGCTAACGTATCTACTCTCTCATTTCCTGGTATGCCACAGTGTGATGGTATCCACTGTATCACTACCCTTCTTTTGATATTTACTTCACATAGGGCTTTATTTAACTCTGGCAGTTTATCACTGTTGAGGGCTTGCAGAACTGACATTGCATCGGTAAGGAATACAACCTGCTGACATTGGCTTATTGTGTTATTTATTATTCCTGCAGCATTGCTTAAGGCCTGTACTTAAGCAGAGTAGTTTTAACAGAATATTCCAGTAGGTGAACAGGTGGATTCGTTTTCTTTGTCTGGATAGACTACATAAACTCCTGTGCCTCCGTTCTTCACTGCTCTGGTTGCAGATCCATCAGTATATACTTGGATCCATGCTTCTCTGGGGTATAGTTTTTCAATCGTGTCACATGCTGCTGTTTTCCTTTGGAGAGTATTCAGCTCTCTCATGGGGCAGGTGGTAGTTATGAAGGTCTTAATGCTGAAATTTTGATGTTGTTCCCATGGGGTTGGGAGGAGTGTGGGAGTTATTTCCTTAGTGATGTCTGGTAGTTCATCCTTGTATGTTCTACTTAGTTTTTTTGGACCGATGCACAAAACTGCTTCTCTTCAACCTCCCACTGGCTAAATCTCTAAATCTAGTTTTCATTGGATGTGCTGGCATATTCTTGTACTTTTCTGCTTGGATCAGAGTCTTAGTGTCTCGTCTGTAGAATAAAGGTGGAATGCCTGTGATTTTTTCAATTTTGTTTATTGGTGTGGTCTTCATGGCACCCGTGATCAACCGAAGCGCTTGATTTGTACCTTATCTAAGGCTTGTAGGTGTGATTTGGCTGATGTAGACCATTCTGCTGATCTGTACTCTAATATTGGTCTTATTGCACCTGTATAAACTTTCTTTAGTGTTGTTTCACTAGCTCCCCAACTTGATCCAGCTATTTTCCTCAGTATGGAAAGTTTTCTTCTTGCTTTGGTCTCTGTTCTCTCGATGTTGGGCCTCCATGTCATTCTCTTATTTTATTGGCACTTAAAAGCATAGTTCTGTGTAGTTCCCAGGAATCTTTCAGAAGACAAATAATGAATGGTTTCTGTCACCTCAGGGATGTTGTAAGAGAGCAGCCATGTTGTCTTACCCATGGCAACACATTAACACTTGTGACTAACTAGAAGTTTGCATCTCCTCTTATGAGGTGGAACCTGTTGTTCAGTATATTCTGGTCTGCTTGTTTATGTAAGCCATGATTCCTAATGCTTTTAAAAAAAAAATTATTTATAAAGAAAAGTGTTCCATTCAAACACATCATCAATCAAACTCTGATAGGTTATAATTTTGATATATTGTGCCTTTAATTTTAGATAAAATGTTCAGCTGCCAGTATTATCTTTTAGCATTATCAGTCCAGACAGTTACTGTAAACAGAGTAAATGAAAATTGTGGGTGTGTACGGTTTTTCCCCTTTTATCCTAAACTGGTAGAATCTTCATACCTGTTACTGTGTAAACACATACACAAAAAGGGGTAGGATGTGAAAGCTTGGGGTGTGTGATGAGGTACTGTTATTTTTATTTTCAACTCACCCCATTTTTTTTGGTTCCATTTGTTTATTTTTTGTTCTTTAATTATTCTTAGGCATTCGAGTTCGTTATTAATTAATTCTGGGTTATTTTTATGGCGGTTGGATTAATCAGACAACCTTCACCAACCCTTTATTTGTGTGATTGGGAGAAAGCACGACCCAGGTTGTAATGCAGAATCAATGATTCATTCTGGTAGATAGGAGGTCAGGAACGTTACAGAAGATTACATATAATTTCTGCGAGTGAGCAGAAATAATTTTGCAATTACTTGGTCAACAATGAGTCAGAGGTTAAGATTATGATATGATTGGTGGGGGTTTAGATTTAATTTATGTGCAGGCATGATAGTAGGTCAAAGGTTGGGTAAAAGCGGTACCTGGGAGATGATGCCAGACGCGATGACTCACCGCGTCTGTCTTGCATCAGGCTATTAGCAATATATATAGTGAGTGCCAAAAGTAGTTATCGCTCACTAGTCCAAGAATTTTTTGCCGTGAATATGCACCATTGCAGTTTGCCCGGTCCGAGAAATTCGGTAAAGTTGGCGATTCACGGGAGGAGGTTTTAGATAACTGTTGAACACGGTCTATTCAGTTCTCCATCTTTGTCTCCCTTCCCCCCCCCCCCCCCTCTCTTCTTTATTCTCAGTAATTTTCACGTTACACTAGAGTATTTTCGGCGCTGTAGTCGGCGTTTCTCTTTCTTAGACATCACGGCGCTTACTAATGGTCACTGCGCAAATATCACAAATGCATCAACACCAGATAATAACACATGGCCAGAGGATATACCTTTATTAAGAGTAAAAAGGCGTCTTAAAGTCTAGAGATCCATTGCTTTATTGCATCTTATTTGATGGACCTGACGGAAAACGCCCCAGTGTCAAATTTCATTGTATCGACCAGCACGTGTATGCCTTCTCGGAGCAACCAGTAACTGCCACGTGGGGAAGCTTTCTCGCGCAAGACGAAGTTCAAGATTACGTCACCCAAGCTCAGAGGTCAGAAAGAGAATTTACATGTGATTATGTCGGAACATCCACCCCTCACAATTCAGTGACGTGAGCAACGGTGATAACCCTGTGGTGGATTTTGATGTTATATGGGGACTTAGTGTACTGAATGAGGTCAGTTGTGAAGGTCCCTGAGGATAACAGTTTTGGTGAGTTTACAGAGTACCTTGCTACTACCACCTACGACCTCTTACTTACTTACTTAGTCGTTCCCCTTCTATCGCGAGGTGTAGAGGTTTGGAAGAGAGAGCGCCAGACTATCCTATCGGCTGTCTTCCTCCTGGCCTGGTTCCATTCTAGTCCTCGATCCTTCAAAGATTGTCTAATGTTGTCCTCCCAGCGGACTCACCTACGACCTCAATCAGGCTTATTCTTGACTAGTATGTCTGATAGCTACGTCTAATGTCTAGGGTAATGAAAGTATGGTGTGTAGGCAATTTATTACACTAACACAACCACAAACACAAATATTACTTCCTATGATTAAATTGACTAACACTCTGTGTAAAGTGTAGTATTATACAATTTTTTCCAAAATTTAGTTTGTCCTGACCTAGAATTTTCTAGCCAGGACTTTCAACTCAAAACATCAATGATATTATATTTACAAGTAATCAATTAACAACAGAAGCCATGGTTATACATATACTTTAAAATTCACTAATACTGATTTTAAATCTAGAGTCTTTCTTCTATAGTTCTCGATGTCTGGTCAGGTAATTACATCATCCTCATGTCCCCACCTATCAAGTTTATTGGTGTTGTTGTACAGTTTATAGGTGGAATAGTTTGCTTGTTCACAATGTGGTTATTTAATTATACACTAGATTGATGAATCCACACAAGCCAGGCCAAAATCACTTATCTAGCCTGGGGACGATAGATGAAACTCCAGCTCTCTCCACCTTGGCTCAGAGTTACAAAAGGCAGGTAGTTCTACAAACAGTGTTGACCACTTGGGAGACCTGGCACCAGCTCAGCACCAGACAAGAACCCCTGCAACCACATAATTAAGCTAGTCTCAGCATAATACCTATTCCACCGTAATTATAAACAACAATGGCATAAAATAAAGACATGAGTCAGATCTCTCTGACCAATTCAGAACATCTACATCAATGATGTAACAGGTAACACTAGTTCCCATTCCTCTCCTCCAAGGGCTGCACTGCATCTGAAATATTATCATTAATCTCTTTCTTCTGTACAATAAGGTGGGTGATATGTTCCTACTGATCTGAAATAAAGATCTGTATTCTACATTTTTTTTGGATATTTTTTTTCTCATATTATTCATCCGCCTCTAGACTCTGTAGACTTGGCTGGGGACCTAGAATATGTACTTACTTGTCGTAATCATTTTTCATTATATGGCAGTATCTCTCCCTTAAAATGTTAAATAAAAGGTTAATAAGTTCAATCTTACCATAAAATTCAATGAAATACACAGAAACATTGAATTAGCACAAACTCAGCTGAGCTGCTGGCTAGATTAGGGCGTCCCACTACTATTATCACATATAGTTAATGGACGACAAACTTCTTAGCATCAACGATCTGCTTATGTGGACAGTCTTTGACAAAATGGCAACTTGCCAGCATATTTTTTCAATAACATTAACTATTTCGTCAAATGAGAGTACTTCCCCTCTACAGTTTAAAATTTCAAACATAAATGTCCAATTTGGGTCCAGTTTCGGTCTAGTGTGTAGTGTATTTCTGTCTGTCGGTCGGTCCGAACTTGGGTTTTCCCAAAATTGCACTTGGTTTTGGACCAACTAAAAAAAAAAAACTACACAAATTTTGTCTCACTTACTTCTAAGATTTCTACTGCGAAGATATTTTTAGATTCTATCCACCTTGTCTCCCCCTTGTCCACATGTAATTTTTTCCTGCCTTCGTCTCAAGGACGCGTCAAATGTAACTTTAGTGAATGCAAAATTAACATGTGTTTGCGAGTCTGCATCGAAAAAATCAGTCTTTTGTCAATAACTTCTGATTCATCTGTTCGTCCTTTTATTTGAAAGCATATTATTTGTCAGGAAAAGATAGGCTATCAAACTAGCTAACTTTTATTATTCTAAACCTATTATTAAGGAATTCCATATTTTTTATATAATATTCACCTATTCATGTCTTTTTGCAGTACTTTTGAGCTAAATACGTGGTTCTCCCATAGTACGTGGGGAATTACGTCATTCTAGACAAGAGCTAAACCTGTTTTCGAGACCAATTAACTACATGTTCTTACTTTTTACATCGTATTTCAAACCACCAGCTACAAGTTTGCGCGTATGCTAGTTTAGGTTCTAACGCATGCAGACGGCATCATTTTTTTTCTTCCCACCGTTTCTTACCCCGTCTGAACGAATAGGCCTTTCGTGTCTCCATGTTATAACTAGTTTTTTTTCAATGACACTAGAAAACGATGGTACGGTCTACCAACATCAACGTGCCTGTGGCGTGGGCGAAGAAGTAGCAGTGTATCTTAACTATATTTTATCCCTACATTTTATTTTAACTTTTATCTTTATAAATGGAGGTTTTTATCGCTGAATCAATGTATTCCATCACACATCTCCCCACTTGAGAACATGCACTAATGCAAGTTCCAAAACCAGTGATACACATAGATAAAATTAACTCCTTACGCCTGCTGAATACTCTAGATCTGATCACAGGGGTGCCTACTGAGGAAATCTGCACCGACGTTCTGTGACCCCGGAATATATTCAATGTTAAATTGATATGGCTGTAATAATAAAGACCAACGTAATAATCTGGCATTTTCATGCTTGGCCTGTGATAAGAATACGAGCGGCTGGTGATCTGTTTGGACCACAAAAGTCCTACCATACAGATAGATTTGGAACTTTTGTATCGCCCAGATTAACGCTAAACACTCCTTTTCGCTTGTGGAATAGCCTTGTTCCGCTTTGTTCAACTTACGGCTAGCATAAGCGACTGGGTTCAGTTCCCCATTGGGTGAAGAGGACCTTTGCAACAAAGTAGCCCCCAGGCCTACATTGCTTGCGTCCGTTCTCACCACAAAATCCTGAGTCAAATCAGGCAATTTGAGAATAGGCTTGCTAATGAGTTTTTCCTTTAACTCTTGGAATGCCAATTCACACTGCGCTGACCAAACAATTTTATCTGGATTTCCCTTGCAAGTCAAATCAGTCAGAGGAGCACATATAGAGTTAAAATTTTTGATATATTTTTGGTAAAACCCACATAACGACACGAATGATCGCACGTCTTTCTTTGTTTGAGGTCTAGGTGCTCTCTGCAGTTTTTCCAAGTTCTTGGGATCAGGGGTCATGTTACCCTGATATACAGTATGTCCCAAGAATTCCAACTCTTTGCATCCAATACAACATTTTGTTGGTCTAGCAGTCAAGTTCGCTTCTCTAAGCCTATCAAATAGCATATTCAGAGAGTTAACGTGTTCTTCAAATGTTTCTGTAGCGATGAGGATATCATCCATGAAATTCGTGATACATGGATTATTCAAGGGATCCAACAATTTGTGCATCATTCTAGAAAACACACTCGGAGCATTTTTCAATCCGAATGGCAACATGTTGAATTCATAATGCCCTTCCGAGGTGCTAAAAGCTAAATAAGGTCGAACCTCAGGCTTCACTGGAATCTGGTAATAGCCTTTGCTAAGATCCACCTTCGAAAAATATTTTGCCTTGTTTAGTCTGGCAAATAACTGTTTTGTGTCCGGTAATGGATCTACCTGACCTTCTGTGACAGCATTCAGTTTCCTGTAATCTATGCACAGTCTATGTTCCCCTGACGGTTTCCTCAACAAAACAACACTGGAGCTAAAAGAAGATTCACTGTGAGAAATAATCCCTTCTTTCAACAAATAATCTATCTCCTCTTTCAATGCTTTCTCCTTAGCGAACGGAACAGAATAAGTTTTCATACAGATTGGTGTTGAGTCTACCAGCTTCATATCATACTCTAGCAAATTAGTATGCCCCGGTTTGTCTGTTAACACATCTGAATGTTCCTCCAGAACTTGTTGAACTCTCTCCCTCTGATTTTTAGTCAGGTGCTTACTGACTTTTACCTCTGCAGCTGTCTCACAGGGGTGTAATGGGTATTCATGTGAGGTGAGTGGTTCCTTTTTCATTTCGGTTGCGAGAGCCAAGGTCAGTAAGTGGGTGCCTTCCTGGATTTGTCTGTCCAGATACTTCTTTAAAAGGTTCACATGATATATTTTCTCCTTCCCCTTTTTGTCAATTTTATAATTTGTTCTAGACACCTTCTCTAGAACCGTATATGGACCTTGCCATCCAATTTGCAACTTATTATTGCTGCCGGGTAGTAGAAGAAGTACTTTCTCTCCCACAGCTAATTCTCTGTCCTTTGCTTTCCTATTAAAATAAGCTGCATGTTTCTTCCTGGCTTGTCTCAAATTATCATTTGCCTGTTTCCATCCAGCTTTCAGACGAGTGGTCAGCTCGTTCACATATTGATATGATGAGGTAACAGTCTCTTCTGCCTTCTCATCTGTCCAGGTCCTCAATAAGGTTACATATGGACTTTTAATTTTTCTGATATAGTTTTCATAATATTGGAAGCCTTGTTTTGAGGACGTTTCTTCCTCTTGTCATCACATAAGAATCTTCCACTACCAATTCTTTTCTTGGGGTTGTCTCCCCACTTTAAATTCCTAGTGAGAGATCTTCTCTCTCTTTTATCTTCACCCAGTTCACATAATTCCGACCGAGGGATTGTCGGCTTATTCTGGGGTAAAACATCTCTTTGTACTCGTCGCATAGTGGCCATGTTAATACATTCAAGTGAAGACTGTGTGTGAAAAGGGGGCTCCCATTCCACTTTGTCTACTTTATTATAATTATTTTTCCTTCCAGGCCTAAGTTTGCCCCATGGCGTTTCTAGGTCCTGCACATTTTTTCCCTTTGTGGGTGTTCCCTCATGAAATACGCCACATGCTTCTACAAAGTTCTCAATATCGACATTTACGTCGGGCCAATAGTATTTTTTAGAAACTTTTTGGCAGATGGTACCTATTTTCTCATGGTCACCATCTTTTCCAACATGTAAGCTCCTTATTAAATTTGCCCTATATGCCTTGGGAAGTATCAAATGTCTGTGACCAGTGGATCCAGTTCCGGTCTTCCTGTATAACAATTTGTTCTTCATATAATAATCTCCCTTGCTTGGAGGTGTGTGACATTGGGCAATTTTTTAAAACATGGCTTGAGTGTCCTATCCTCAGCCTGCGCCTTCCTCATCTCCTCTGGATGAGCATTTATAGGATCACCTCCTTCTTCCTTTGACTGTGACCTGGTCTGCACTGTCGCCATGATCACAGGACTCTTGGGATTCCCCAAGAAGACATATCTACACCCCAATATCAGAGGGTAGATTGGTTCATCTTTCACTGCTGCTCTGATTTCTCCTTTCACATAGCGAGTTTTTACAGTTATCCTGGCGATGGGAAGTGTCATGAGTGGTATATCCTTAGTCGCCCCTTGTATCTCCACTGTTTCTGTGGTATACTGACCTGGGTTACTAGACTAGCCCTCACAACTGAATCAAAATCCAAACCTGTATCGTACAAGCACCTTATGGTGACTCCGTTACAAACAACATCCTCACAAACTGGGGGGTGATAAGGTTCCTGCTGTCCAATAGGTTTAACCTTTAATCTCTGGTTCCCCGATTTCATTGCAGCAAAGTTAGGAGGTTTCCTTTTACAAACTTCGGTGTTATGGTTGTCTTTCTTACACCATTTACACCACCTCTTTCCTTGGTTAAAAGGTTTTCTTTCATTATATTTTTGGTCATTGAACTGTGGGGTTCTATCACGATAATCATTACGTGGCCTATCAAAATTTGCCTTACCTTTGTTACCTTGTTCCTTGTTATCAAATTTATTAAAGTTCTGTGTGGCCTTAAAATTCTCTATATGTTTCTTTTTAGTGCCAGCTACCTCTGCTTGGGCTGCTTGATACCTCTCAGCGACATTCAATACCTCACCCAACCTCTCTGCACCTTGTTAAATAAGAAACTTTCTCAGGTCTGGAGCCATGGACTCTCTTAATTGCTCTATCATGATCATTTCTTTAAGATCTTGGGTCTTCCCCAGAGCAGTCCATTTCTCCAAATAGGTTTCCAGTCTGGCAGAGAATTGGTGGTATGTCTCCCCAGACAAAAGCTTGGCATTTCTAAACTTCTTACGATAAAATTCACCATTCTTTTCATATCTTAATAACAGAGCCTGCTTTAGCATGTCATAATTGTCTTGGTCGTCTCTATTCATTTTGGCAAAAACTTCATAAGATGTACCCCTAAGCCCCTGGGACAACTTGAGGCTCCACCTCTCTCTCTCTCTAACCCACACGTGGTAGCCAAAAGTTCAAACCTACTTAAATACCCTTCTATGTCATCGTCTTTCTCAACAAAATGGTCTAAATGAAAACCCATAGCTGAGGTTGAGGCTCCCTGACTAGGAGTGGCATCGGAGGTATGAGGGCTGTTACCATTTTCAGGAGCATGGCCTTGAAATTCCAGCTTCCTTAGTCGTAACTCGTGCTCCCTTTGTAATCTCTTCTCCTCTTTTTCTGCTTCCCTTTCAGCAGCCAGTCTCTTTTCCTCAGCTTCTAATTTCTTCTCTTCCAATTGGAGCCGCTTTATTTCAGCCACCCTATCCGCCTCCAATGCCTTAGCCTCTTTGTCAGCCTCAATCTGCAGCCTCTTAAGTTCTTTGTCAGCCTCAATTTGTAACCTCTTCTCTTCAGCTAACCTCCTATCTTCCCTTTCAATATACTTGTCGCATTCTGACGTTACATATTAAATCAAAACCTGCCCTTCTATGTTCATTTCTTTCGCAGTCAGCACAGCAGCCGATCTGAATTTGGTTTGGTCAGCCATTCTATTTCACACAAATTCTAACAAGGTCTAAGACAATTGACAACTTCTAATTAACAAGGTAATACTCTAATTACTTAATTAACTCTGGCTGCGAGGACTCATCAACTCTTACTCTCCACTTTAAATATTTTATGGACAATGTTGAATTTATACAAATTTATAATTTAATAGTTCTAATCCCGGAACAGAAGACCCCAATATATGTGGTGGATTTTGATGTTATATGGGGACTTAGTAAACTGAATGAGGTCAGTGGTGAAGGTCTCTGAGGATAACAGTTTTGGTGAGTTTACAGAGTACCTTGCTACTACCACCTACGACCTCAATCAGGCTTATTCTTGACTAGTATGTCTGATAGCTACGTCTAATGTCTAGGGTAATGAAAGTATGGTGTGTAGGCAATTTATTACACTAACACAACCACAAACACAAATATTACTTCCTATGATTAAATTGACTAAGACTCTGTGTAAAGTGTAGTATTATACAATTTTTTCCAAAATTTAGTTTGTACTGACCTAGAATTTTCTAGCCAGGACTTTTTTTTTTCATATTATTCATCCGCCTCTAGACTCTGTAGACTTGGCTGGGGACCTAGAATATGTACTTACTTGTCGTAATCGTTTTTCATTATATGGCAGTATCTCTCCCTTAAAATGTTAAATAAAAGGTTAATAAGTTCAATCTTACCACAAAATTCAATGAAATACACAGAAACGTTGAATTAGCACAAACTCAGCTGAGCTGCTGGCTAGATTAGGGCGTCCCACTACTATTATCACATATAGTTAATGGACGACAAACTTCTTAGCATCAACGATCTGCTTATGTGGACAGTCTTTGACAAAATGGCAACTTGCCGGCAAATTTTTTCAATAACATTAACTATTTCATCCAATGAGAGTACTTCCCCTCTACAGTTTAAAATTTCAAACATAAATGTCCAATTTGGGTCCAGTTTCGGTCTAGTGTGTAGTGTATTTCTGTCTGTCGGTCGGTCCGAACTTGGGTTTTCCCAAAATTGCACTTGGTTTTGGACCAACTAAAAAAAAAAACTACACAAATTTTGTCTCACTTACTTCTAAGATTTCTACTGCGAAGATATTTTTAGATTCTATCCACCTTGTCTCCCCCTTGTCCACATGTAATTTTTTCCTGCCTTCGTCTCAAGGACGCGTCAAATGTAACTTTAGTGAATGCAAAATTAACATGTGTTTGCGAGTCTGCATCGAACAAATCAGTCTTTTGTCAATAACTTCTGATTCATCTGTTGGTCCTTTTATTTGAAAGCATATTATTTGTCAGGAAAAGATAGGCTATCAAACTAGCTAACTTTTATTATTCTAAACCTATTATTAAGGAATTCCATATTTTTTATATAATATTCACCTATTCATGTCTTTTTGCAGTACTTTCGAGCTAAATACGTGGTTCTCCCATAGTACTGGGGAATTATGTCATTCTAGACAAGAGCTAAACCTGTTTTCGAGACCAATTAACTACATGTTCTTACTTTTTACATCGTATTTCAAACCACTAGCTACAAGTTCGCGCGTATGCTAGTTTAGGTTCTAACGCGTGCAGACGGCATCATTTTTTTCTTCCCTCCGTTTCTTACCCCGTCTGAACGAATAGGCCTTTCGTGTCTCCATGTTATAACTAGTTTTTTTTTTTCAATGACACTAGAAAACGATGGTACGGTCTACCAACATCAATGTGCCTGTGGCGTGGGCGAAGAAGTAGCAGTGTATCTTAACTATATTTTATCCCTACATTTTATTTTAACTTTTATCTTTATAAATGGAGGATTTTATCGCTGTATCAATGTATTCCATCACAAACCCATCCAATAATTTAGAACACGTGAGAAGAGATTTATAAAAGCTAGAAGCTTAGACGCAAAGGCCACTTACACGCAGAACTTGTGGGCTGAGTACATCTACATGGCGAGGAATTCTACATTACAAGTACTTTGGTATTAACCAAGCGGTGTTGTATGATTTCACTTTGTGCAGGTTCGTACAGACTTCGCAAAATATGTATGTAAAATATTCATTGGTATAAATGTATTGTTATTCTTAATATGATCTACAGATGTGCTATGTGAATGATTGTTGCTTGTACAAAAACTTATTACAACTAGCCCCGCAGCCAATAGAAGATAACATCTATCATGTTAATTGCTTTATCCCTTACGAAGATAAAGGCAGTCCCATGGCAGAGATTGTCATAGGGAAATGAAGTGTTAGAAGCTTTATCATGAAAGATCCCGCTTTTACAAGGTTAGGTGACCAGTTCCCTTCCTCACTGCCTTTTCCTTCCCTAGCTCGAGAGCACAGCTGAGTGCCCATTTACAGCTGGTAAACTGGAGTGTTCCACAGCCAGGTTTCAGTTCCAAAACTATGTAGTTGTGCTACAGAAGAATGCAACATGATCGCTTGGCCAGTCGGTCACTTACTTTATCTATTTGTGTAATATAAATGTATTATATTTTATTGCTATTCATCGTTGTGTGAAGGAACGGACAATGATTGTAGAACACAGTTCTTGGGAAAAGAGATTGGCTAGATTAATTAACTCCTGAAATTACATAAGTTTACCTATCATGTCTAGACTATGAGATGAAGTCAGAGGACATTATGTTGATATGCCTGATGAATGGGTGTGTGATGGTGAAGTATGCATGTCATATGTAACAGGGACGTTTGCCTGTAAACTCTAGTCTCTGTGACACAATAGCCATCTCAAGAAAGGAAGTCAGATGAATATAACATTGATCTGCCTGATGTGTGACTGTATGCAAGTGAAGTATAAATATCTTATATAACATGGAAAGTTTGCTGGTAATCTTTAGATTGTATGACATAATAGTCCTCTTATTGAATGAAAGATGATAATTCTGATATGCCTGGTGTATGCGGTTTGAATGGGAATGATAGCGGTTCCCATATGATAGGAAAACTCATGAAGCCACATTTGTGTCTTCAGACTTTTAGGTTTCTGAGCGGACAACATTTGCAGTTGCAGAATTCAGTGTCAGGCGCCTGACGGTAACAGACAGCCAGTCTTTTGACCAATCAGCAGAACCAAAAGCCAGAGACCTCGTCAACTCCTAAGCATAAAGGAGCATAGATCAACGCTCGCACGTGTAATGTCATATCGCTGCAGGATGACAGCACCTAACAACCTGTGCCAGGGCTGACAACGTCGGATTACAGATACGTCCAAAAGCATAAGGATTATTTTCCTCAAGAGATCTCAGAGATCTTATTCAAATTCAAAACAGAACTTTCACCTAAATACTCACTGAACTATATTTAAAGTGGCTTCCAGGGTATTACAAAGTGAACATTACAATCAACAACGTTAGGCAACTCTCATGATAGTCACACCAGTGCTAATGATGATTAGTAGGACATACTACGACCTTTAGTATTCAGTGTTTATGTCCATATTATTATTTTCGTTTACCTTTTTCATTTTCTTTGTGTCACATATGTGGTTTAGGGATTAAATATCTGTACATAAGTTATATCATCTACCAAGTGGTCGAATAAGTTTCTTACATGTACTGTCTCTTAAATCCATATATGTGTCATTTCCTCAGTATGAGAGGATGGGGGCTTAATAACAATTATAATATTCAGTAAGAATAATAGGGGAGATTTGTCGCAAGGAAGCAGAATCCATTCTCATGTGCCCTTCTGAGACATTATCTCTTTGTGAGAATATTCGCCTTCCTATTCACCCCTCACTTGTATAGGAATCTAACATTTAACGAGCCACTTATGAGATCCTATATATATATATATATATATATATATATATATATATATATATATATATATATATATATATATATATATATATATATATATATATATATATATATATATATATATATATATATATATATATATATATATATATATATATATATATATATATATATATATATAAGTTAGTTGCTTATCCTTTACAGGACGTGGCAATCAACCCCAGCTTTTATTGGCTGTTTGTGATTTTTATAGGCAATTTTTTCATTCAGTAGTTTGCCATTGCATTCTGAACGGTACGGCGCTTATACCATTGTTAAAAATCCACATAAAGCGGTCTGCTACCAAACTGCCTGCAGCAGGTTTCGAACCTGGTATATCTGGATTATGAAACTGCGTTCATATCCATTAGGCCACAGACGCCGACTATATATATATATATATATATATATATATCTTTCTTACATTTCTTAATTTACATCTTTCTTATCCAACTGTGCTGTGACAATTAATGTCCAGTTCGGGATAACGGCGCGACAATAACCCTAAGCCTACCACGGACTTTGCCTTCTCAGGAGAAGGAGGCACGAGACATCAGTGTAATTGTAGAAAACTGGGTACGCACTTGAACCTGGCGCCCAGTTACGTCTGCAACACAGAGGAATTAGAAGTTCTCTTGACGTGAGGAAACCTATGCCTCAACGGGGGACTTGCGTCTAAATAGGAGTTCTTAGCTTGTAAAAGCCCAATACTAAAACAGGCTACGTAGTCTGGTGTTGTTTACATACTGCCACAATAATGCAATAGGCCTAAACCCGAAGCGGGTTAACTCGGCGGTTTGAAGAATTGAGTGTCACAGCAGTGATAAAATCTGCAGTCTTAGGCAATTAAATATCTATCAAATTGCCAAGGGCCCCTTCATCAGTATTCGGGAAAGGAGAGAGGGAAAACATGTCTTTCTAAATGCTAACGGGAGGAGGTGCGTGACGAAAAGCAACTCATCGGAGCTTCAGACGAAGACGATAGCGTCAGAGAGGCACTAAACAGAAACAGAGGAGAGAGAGAGAGAGAGAGAGAGAGAGAGAGAGAGAGAGAGAGAGAGAGAGAGAGAGAGAGAGGAGTTTAGCGAGGAACAGTAGGGTTAGATATAAATACTTAGAGGATAGCCTCTGAGTTAGCGCTGCAGAATCCATTAGTGTAGCATTTCTTGATGGTGTGCAGGACCGCCTAGAGCGCCTTTGAGACAGTGTAGTCATTTAGTTTATACATCTTCAGCGGGACAGTGTGTTTAGTTAGTAACAATAGTATAGTCAGGAGTGGTGGCTCCTACTTAGAGACCCCGCCAAATATATTTCTTTATCCTTAGTTGTTTTCGTGCAGGTGTGAAAGAGAGCGTGGTAATTTTTATATTGTGTCTTCCATTTGATTTGTTCTTTTTTCAGGTTGTGCGAACTCGAACGTTATTGTTGTTTGCTGTGGTATTGATTTTGTTGTTTAATAAACTATAAAATGTACACTGGATCAGTTTATCTTTAACTATATAAACCAATAAAACGGTATTGAATCAGTTCTACAAATAATGGTTCACATGAAACAAGGGACGTTTCGGGTTTTACCCTTCGTCAGCCACAAACAGGCGACACAGACAAGAATTACATATAGGTACTACAAAAACATACGATGATGAGAAACATACACCAAATGAGCGATACAAGCAGATGGAAAAAGTAAACACCCACAGTGATGAGTGATGCCTATTCTCCACTCTGATCCCGATACCAGAGAGTTGTTTTGTGATACACCTTTGGTGGCATATCGTAGGGATAGGAATTTTAGGGATATTCTTGTACACAGTCGCTTGCGACATACTAGCCCTTCATACTTTGGTACTAAACCGTGCCAACGCCGTATATGTAAGAGCTGTCCATTTGTACTCCAAACTCAGACAGTCACTTTTCCGAAAGGAAAATTTATCATTAGAGAGTCTTTCACGTGCGCATCCAGAAACCTGATTTATGCTATCATCTGCAAGAGGTGTGGCATTACCTATATTGGTGAAACTGGCAGGCGTTTGGCAGATAGGTTTCGTGAGCACTTGAATGACATCTTTCACGGCAAACATTTCCGGTGTCCCTTCATTTCAATAGGCCTGACCATTCAGGTAATTCCGATATTCATGTTACTGCCCTCTTTTCATGTGTTGGTGATGATTGGACTCGCTTTTCGTTGGAGAATAGTCTTATTTTTCAAATGGGTGTTCTATGTGGCCTTAATGTACATCATTTTGCATAAATTCTGGTAGCTTTTCTCTCTTTTTCATTCTTCTTTATTCGTTGTTTTTTTTAATCTATCTTCTTAATGTTTTTGTTTTGGTTCGTTTCGTATCCTTTTGTATCTTTTTAAATTGTCGCTATCTTATACGTCACATCCTTAGAGATTTCTTGGACAGAGGACTACGGCCTTCAATTCCAAGCATCTATGGATCTAGCTAAGTGAACTTTTACTTGTTCCGAAGTTTTGTTCATTCTTTTTTTCGTTTCGTTGATTATTTACTTTCTTGTTTCGGCATTTCTTTTAGGTTTCACGATTTTCTTGTATTATTACTGTTCTTTTTTCGCTCATCACTGTGGGTGTTTACTTTTTCCATTTGCTTGAATCGCTCATTTGGTGTATGTTTCTCATCATCGTATGTTTTTGTAGTACCTATATGTAATTCTTGTCTTTGTCACCTGTTTGTGGCTGACGAAGGGTAAAACCCGAAACGTCCCTTGTTTCATGTGAACCGTTATTTGTAGAACTGATTCAATACCGTTTTATTGGTTTATACACTTATATTCCTTACCAGTTTTACAGCAGCCCCTTAATTTATTAACTTATACTATATTTAATTATAATGTACTTATATGATTTGACTGTATAGTGGTGTCTGTGGATAATTTAGTGTAACCTTATCTCCATTTTGGAAGTCAGAGGTGGTGAGACAGTAGGTAGTAAATAAGTCACAAGTGGGGAGGGAGAGTCAATCTAGATTCCCATCCTTGAAGCTATAAGTCTCTTCCTTCCACATTCACTGTAATTCTCATCTTAATCTATCTTCTCAGACTTTCCTCAAAAACTGGTGTCTTGTCTCTGTACTCAGACAGACTCTAATTAAAGCCACTTTGTGATTGGGTTTTTGGATTACTCATTAGTATTACTGCTTCTTCTTCTTTATCGTACACTCTCAGATGTTAACTTGAATATTTTCAAAGAAAGCAGTAGTCAGCGTGAGACTATTTGCATCTCCATAGAGTTTTTCCAGGAATGGTACTGGTGATGACCATATGTACTTTCTTTGTTTCTAATATGTTGGGCATCTTTTAAGCAGATTTTCAGCAGTCATTTTATCAGTGCCACATTTACACTCATTGGTAGTTCCTATCTGTAGCCTGTTGAATAGATGGTATCCCAATCTGTTGTGGCCTGTGGGGAGTCTGAAACTGAGGTAGCTTTGTGCCTTCCTTTGCCTGTCTGTCAGCCTCTTCATTGCCGGGGATGTAGTAATGAGATGGGATCAATTGTGTGAGAACTCTTTTAAATCGTTGTCATCATTTGTTGAGCACTACTCTTAGGTCATCCAGGTCTGCATTATTCTGGCTTCTCAGCGTTGCAATTACTGACAGTGCATCTGGAAGAAACTTCTCTCTCTGTGCTTTCCTCTTTCATTATAACCTCTGCTGCAGTTTTCAAGACCTCTGCCTCTGTTCTGAAGTTACTTGAGAATTTTCCTGTTGCCACCAACAGCCTTTTTTTGTGCACCAGTGCATAAGCTTAGAAGGACACCTCCACCTTATGTTGCATTTGTTGCTGATCCATCTGTGTATGCATAGACCCAGGTGTTGCTTAGGATTAATATTTAACTTACTCTTTATTTGACCCAGTAAAATGTATTACTAGACCTTTACAATACCACCATACACCCTCATTTATGTTCTTATTAAATATTGTTTATCTGCTTTGTGCAGTTCCTTAGGTCTGTCTGTTCTCCACACCTGTTCCATCATCATCATTTTCCTTTTTGCTCCTAATGGAGCATGGAACCATCACAGCAGCTGGCCCTGTTACAGAAACCCTACACCAACACATTCACAAGCTCTTACAGCAGTGGTGTCTGTGGCAATGTGTTTTACATGATGAGGTTGGCAGCCTCATTTACAACCTCATAATAATCGCCTCGTACAACATGCCTGAGAAAGCAGTAGGCTCATTCTTTCTTTGCCTTATCAGAGACCCCCGGGAACAACACGGGGGCAGCTGATGTATAGTTATGGGTTATTGTTATTGTTGAACATAATCGACATCTTTGCATTCTGGGCGACCCCTTAGATGCTCAGTCTCCCTCCGTATATGTCGAAGAGTGTGAATGCTAACTGTTCCTGTAGCTTGCTGGTTGTAAACACGACAGTTGCATCCTCTCATATGTCCATCTCGGCTAGCCTTACATTTGATGCCAAATTCCAACAGTCTTAATCTTGATGATTCATCTATTGCAGTTTCATTATGGGTAAATTATGTAGTTTGGATAAATTGCATGTCTATAAATAATCTAATACTAGGATTCTCTGATGTTCGTTCCTCTTGCAGTTATATTTTCTACTCAGTTGAAGACATTTTAAACTGAATATACATGAAAACATTTCAATATTAAAACAAGTTTGGAACTACAACCTTTGGTAACACATCTACATTGATGTCTTTTTTCCTTAGGACCAGCTCCGGTTTTGCTACAAGACCATTTGGGACTACATCAATCTGCGAATGCCAGGGGGAACTTTCACTGATACACTTGGACAAGGTAAAAACGGTCAATCGTATGGTGTGGCATCCCTCAGTTTGACCTCTTACTTTGACACGAGTAACAGTGAGGACGCAATATATATTTAAAACAGTGATTAAGAAAAATTAGTTGCCATTCTCTGTGTTGCTGTAAGCTTTTTTGTACAGACTTTTTAATGTGTCATTTGTTGTTACATAGATTAAATGATATTTCTTCCATATGGTCTTACGTTGAATCAGTAGCCATAACACATCTTAAACAGTAATATTAAATGTTGCTACTGTATTATATTGTCAATAATTTATAACATTGCCTTAAATTAAGTCACGTGGCTTATTCTGTTATCTTAAATTAATTAGTTAATTCATTATACATCTCTAAGGCATATCATAATTTTCACTCAACACATTGTAAATTTGTGATACTGATTTCACAGATGATGTTATATGATGGTCTAGTATACTTTCTGTGCAGCTATATTTATTGATGGAAGAGAGGCATATGTGTAGCCTGTCAGAAACATGCTCAGAGTTCTTTCTTTCTTCTTCTTCATACACTCTCAGACGTCTACTTGAATATTTTCAAAGAAAGCAGTAGTTAGTTTTAGGCTATTTGAATCTCCATAGAGTTTTTCCACGAATGGTACTGGTGTCAGCCATATGCACTTTCTCTGTTCTGCATATGCTGGGCAACTTTGAAGCAGATGTTCAGCAATCATTTTATCATTGCCACAGTTACACTCGTCGGTAGTTCCTATCTTTAGCTTGTTGAATAGATGGTATCTCAATCTGTTGTGGCCAGTGCAGAGTCTTAAGATTACCACTTGTTCTCTTCTGTTGAGCTGGTAGTATGCATCATTTTGTGTGTGACCTGGATGCTCTATATCCCATTTGTTTCTGTATCTGATTCTATAAAACTCTTTGCCTCCTCAAAAGTTATGCTTTCATCAGGCTGAGGTAGCTTTCCGCCTTCCTTTGCCAGTCTGTCAGCCTCTTCATTGCCAGTGATGTTACAATGTGATCCATTGGATGACAATACTTTTGAATCGTTGACATAGTTTGTGGAGCACTATACTGAGGTCATCCAGGTCTGTATTATTTTGGCTTTTCAACGTTGCAATTACTGACTGTGCATCGGTAAAGAAATCAGCTTGCCTCTCTGTGCTTTCCTCTGTCATTACAACCTCTGCTGCAGTTTTCAATGCTCAGAATAAGAGCATACAGTTGGTGCTTTTTAAAATGTTCATTATACTGAAATCATAAGCCAGATATTTGTGTGGCCATATTGGCTAAATGGAATCCTTACTACAATTCAGATAATTCTGCTTTGTTTGAATATCTTAAACATATTTTAATCCAGATTCACTTCTTTCTAAATAAGTGTTCTGTCACATATTGTGTTGTGTACCTTGGAAAACATTTCTGCCAAATATTTCTTAAACTGTGTTCAGTCAAAACATAATAGGAATCTTTAAACCAGATCTTTGTTGTTTAGTTCTTGATGATACTGTTTTAGTTTTTGTGAGCATATTTGAGTGTTCAACCATATTTTTATGGTATATACATTTCTAAAACATTGTTTAGATAGATCTAATTTGTTTGAAATCTCTAAAAGCAATCTTCAACCAGATCTGCTGCCTATCAGTCTGAAACAAACTTCAGCATGTTCTAGTGATGTTGCTGTAATTCTCTGCATGGCAATATTTTTTTTTTAAGCATTCCAGGTCAGATTATGGCTGATTTTTGTAAGCCATCTTGTTATACCTTCATAGATGTCTGCTTTTCCTTTCTCTGCTTCTTTTGCGTTTCATCTTTCCCATTATTTCTGTGTTGACTTTCATCTGCCTGCAGAGCATGGTCTTCAATTAATGTCAAGCCCTATTCTATCACCATCCTTTCACGTTTTTTCCTCATCCTTCTTGTGTCTGTTGCTCATCCTCTTCTGCACCTGTTTTTAATTTGCCCTGTTTTTTTTTCTTCTTCCTCCTTCTATTTCCCCATACTTTAGGATAAGGAGTGCCTGATGATGTTTTTAGCTTGTTTCCTCATGATGTGTTCTATCCAACACCAACTTTTCTTCATTTATCACAGTATATCTCCAATCCTTTTATTATTTGTCACAGTGTATCCAGCCCTCCCATTTATTATAAATCATAGTGTCTGTCCAGTCCTGTCATTTATTACTTGTCTCAGTGCATCCAGTCCTCTCATTCATTATTTGTCACAGTATATCTTCAGTCCTGTAATGTATTATTTATCTCAGTGTATCCAGTCCTCTCATTTATTATTTGTCACTGAGTATTTCCAGTCCTGTCATTTATTATTTCCCGGTGTATCTTCCATCCTGTCATTTATTATGTGTCACAGCATATCTCCAGTTATGTTATTTGTCACAGTATATATTCAGTCCTGTCATGTATTATTTATCTCAGTGTATCCAGCCCTCTCATTTATTATTTGTCACTGTATTTCCATTCCTGTCAATTATTATTTGCCAGTGTATCTTCCATCCTGTCATTTATTATTTGTCACAGTATATCTCCAGTCATATTATATGTCACAGTAAATACAGTCCTCTAATTTATTATTTATCAGTGTATTTTCTTCAAATCAAATGCACTGTATAAGTTTTCAAACAAAATACTACTACGGTTGGGTGTTGTGCACATTCCATACTACTACACTACAAAGAAAATTATGAATGAAATTATTGGAGTACTAATCACACAAGGTACTTAAATAGCCTTAAGTGCAGCTGGATTATTCCTCCTTTCATTTGAAACCAACTGTGAAAGAAAAAGAATATTTCTATGTGACAAAAACAACTTTGATAATTGATTAAATTAAATTAAGATCCTAACCTACAGGAATATTTTCATGTAACTTTTAAAAAAAAATGTAAAATAGTATTTTATATGTAAATCAGGGATTGCATATTTAGTGCTGTTAACACAGAATATGTGAAACTATGGACTTGATTTCATTGCTGCGCTCAGCAGTCTGCTTGTTGAAATGTTTCTGTGCAACAGAGAATGGGTCCTGGGTTTAATTCTCAGTAGAGTCAATTTTTTATAAAAATATTTACATAAATATTTTATGTGTGTTTTTATGGACTTTTTATATTAGTGTTATCTTCAGATAAGCAATCTGTGATAAATATAACTTGTATAAAAACAGTTGTAGAAAATGTACTTGTGTAATTAATTTTTTAAATGTTTCTACGAAATGTAGAAATGTATACAATATTTTGCTATTATATGAGTGAAGTCACACTAACTTTGATTCTAACACTTGTGCAAGCCTGCATTAAAGATGGTTCTAGCAGTTTCCAAATACTTATAATTTTAGATAAAATGTTCATCTGCCAGTATTTTCTTTTAGCATGATGCCTCCAGCTAGTTACTGTAAATTGAGTAAATGAAAATTTCCAATTGTGGGTTTTTACGTTTTTCCCAATTTTATCCAAAACCGGTAGATTCCTTATACTTGATATGATGTACACACATACATTACTGAATGATTTACCGCTTCAGAAAATGTGTAGAATCTATGTTAAATAAGTAGTAGTACCATACACCATATGTGTTTGAGAATGAATGCAGAATACAATGTAGTTGCCATAATTCATTATGACATAAAAGCATGTGATCTGCTGTAAAGTGTTGCAGGAGTATGGGAGTTGGCAGTTGAAAAAATGTGCATGATTTGGTAGATCTTTAGGTGACTGTGGGGAAAAAATGACTTTTTAAATTAGGGACATTTTGGACTACACCTCTCACGCCAGCATTTAAATTTGTGGTGTCCCAGGGATCAACGGTATTTTTTTCTCATTCCCAATTAAAACTCTCGAGCTGGCTACTAAAATATATTTGTGAACTGCATGAGATAGCAACACAATCTTTTCTTCGAAAGATCTTTTCTTCGCCCTCCCTCCCCCCTTTCTTTTAAAATTAAACACTCACACACATATACATACACACAAATACATACATACATATATGGTAGATCTTCAGATGGCTCAGTGTTTCTAAAGCAAATCCCAAAAGCTCCCGGGTTGCTAACCCATGCAGTAGATGATAGTACAGATAAACCACCTTTATATAATATTTATTCAGATATTCGTTATTCTTATATGCCTAGGAATCAGCGGTTGTTCTAATGAGAACTAGAGGTGTGTGGATTAGGATGTAATATTGTCTCATCGATCAATGTGTCAGAATATTGTACTGTTAAGCTCTAGACTCAAATAAATATTAGTTATATGGAGACCTAAAATGTGTTATCGATTTATTTGGAGAGAATGCACGTTTGTGAGTGTCAACGACATACCTGTCAACTTCTTGAGACAAAATCATATTTGCTGGACCAGTAAAAACCTTACTTCTTTTTCTTCAAATACCATGCCTAGTTGCATAGGAGATCATGTCTCTCCACAACTTCCTGTCTGCAGTACAATTTATCAATTCTGCTGTTGACTTCTTTCCATGCCACCATGTCAAACTGTCCAGTATTTGCTCTCTTTGTCTTCCCCTACCTTTCTTTCCTTCATTCTTACCTGTTGTTACGATATATTCCAGCTTTCCTGTTCTCATTACATGTCCAAAAAAAGTGGATTGCTTTTTTCTAACTTGTGAAATAAGTTTCCTTTGCGCATCAGCCTCTTTCAGGACATCCTCATTACTCTTTTTGGCTGTCCATGATATTTTTAACATTCTTGTGTAAAAACACATCTCTGTGGCCTCTAGTGCCTTCCCTACATGTTTACTAATTGTCCATGACTCACTCCCATATGTCAGGATTGGTTCAACATAACACTGAAGAACTCTCTTTCTTACTTCCAATGACAAAGAATTGTTGCATAAAATACTCTTCATTTTATAGAATGCTGCTTTTGCCTGAGCTATTCTGCTCTTCACTTCTGAGATGCTTCTTCCATCAGTTGTTATTAATGTGCCATGGTATTTGAATTTATTGACCTGTTTTAAAACTGCTCCATTTATTTTGATAGTGCACTATGGGGAAGCCCTTTTTCTTTGAGACAACCATTACTTGTGTCTTTTTGCTATTAACGTTGAGGCCTTTATTTTCACTTTCTATCATTATCGTATGAACCATTTCCTGCTGCTCCTTTTCACTTTTAGATATTAAGATTGTATCATCGGTGTATCTCAAGTCGTTTATAATGATATTCCTGGCATGTCCTCTAGAGATCTCATTATATTTTCATTGAACAGATCCGGTGACAACACACATCCCTGCCTGGCACTCTTTTTTACTTGCTGAAACGTTCCTATTTGGCTGCTAATTGTTACAGCTGCTGTTTGTTGCCAGTACTTTTTTTTTTTTCGTACGCCCGCTAATATTTGAGGCAAAATCTCAGGTTAATATGTCTAGCCTGAGACTGATTTTACGTGAGTATCCTTTTTTCTCTGTACACTGACAGGTATCCTCTCGCCATTCAGGCAGATACTCGCCGATTTCAGAGGTACCCATTAGAGCTGGGTTGGCTCAGGAGCCGTTCAGGTTATTCCAGTCCCTGGTCGAAGGCACAGCTTCAAATGATCTCGCCAGGACTCAAACCTGGATCACCCAATCACCAGCGCAGTGTGGTAACCATTACACCTGCGCGGCTCCCATTGCCAGTACATATTCTTTATTATTCTCAAGTCTCTACCATCAATGTTGATGCTTTCTAACATTTTGATAATTTCCTCATGTTTCACTTTGTCAAATGCCTTAGTGTAATTTATAAAGTACAAGTACAGATGTGTCTTCACCTCTATGGCTCTTTCTATTAATGTTCTTATAATATATATATATATATATAATTGTTTGTGCCTTTACCTTCTACAAATCCACACTGTTCATCACTGATTTCTGGTTTAATTTTATTTCTCACTTCTCATGATAATTCATAATAATATTTTGATCACATGACTCATAAGACTAATGGTGCGGTGTTCTTCACATTCCATGGCTCCAGGTTTCTTTGGCAAAGTTATGAATATGGATTTTAGCTGATCATTAGGTATTTGACCGGACTGATCATCGCCTCATTGTATCTAAACTCAAAATTCGTATCCAACCAGCCAGGCGCCCTCAGGGGAAGAAAACTCAAAAGAGGCTGGATGTCACCAAACTAAAGAAGACAAAAAACAAATAGTCATTTACTGACACCTTAGAAGACCGTCTCAACTCTATCTCGCTAGATGGCCAAAGTGTGGAAACAAACTGGGCAGCCCTAAGTGAGCAGATCTACAACACTGCTACAGAGGTCCTGGGTCCTTCCATCAAGAAACAAAATGACTGGTTTGATGAGAACTCAGATGATATAAAGCAGATGTTGGCTGAGAAACACCATCTCCATAAAGCATATTTAAATGATCCAAAATCTACATCCAAGAAAGACGCTTTCAACAACATGCGTAGAATCGTCCAACATAAACTACGCCAGATGCGGGATTCATGGCTGAGTAATAAGGCAGATGAGCTCCAAGGCTTTGCTGACAGCCATGACTTGAAAAATTTTTACCTTGCACTCAAAGCGGTCTATGGTCCAACATCATCAGGATCATTTCCCCTCCTTAATGCAGATGGAAAAACACTAATTACAGACAAGGAAAAAATTCTCCAACGCTGGGTCGAACACTTTAATAATATTCTGAACCAGCCATCATCTATTAATGACGAAGCCATCAACCGCCTGCCCCAAATTCCTATAAATGAAGCATTAGATGATGTACCAACTCTGGAGGAAACTAAAAAAGCGATTCATCAACTGTCTAGTGGAAAGGCCCCCGGCTCCGATGCAATTCCTGTTAAGGTTTATAAAGATGGCGGTGCAGTTCTGATAGAGAAACTTCACATGATCTTCCAGCAAATGTGGCAGAGTGAAACCATCCCACACGATCTCAAAGATGCGTCAATTATACATCTATATAAACGTAAAGGTAATCGCCAAGACTGTAACAATCATCGAGGCATCTCTCTTTTATCAATCGCTGGGAAGATATTCGCCAGAATCCTTTTGAATCGCCTTACGGCTCATCTTGACAAAGGTCTTTTACCTGAAAGTCAGTGTGGATTCCGGAAAGAACGTGGAACAACAGATATGGTGTTCGCTGCAAGACAGCTACAAGAAAAATGCCAAGAACAGCACTGTGACCTGTACACAGCTTTCATCGACTTGACAAAGGCGTTCGACACGGTCAGTAGAGAGGGTCTATGGAAGATCATGGCAAAATACGGCTGCCCAAAGAAATTTATCACAATAGTGCAGCAACTGCATGATGGAATGCAGGCTAGAGTTCAGGAAAACGGTGAGCTATCAGAGCCTTTCCACGTCTCAAATGGAGTTAAACAAGGGTGTGTACTTGCACCGACTCTGTTCAGTATCATGTTTTCTGCTATGCTGACTGATGCTTTTAGAGACGGGGACACAGGAATCGACATTAGTTATCGTATTGATGGAAAATTGTTTAACCTTAGGAGGCTTCAAGCAAAAACCAAGGTCAAATTACACACCATCAGAGATCTTCTGTTTGCTGATGACTGTGCCCTCAATGCTGGCTCAGAGGCTGATCTGCAGCATAGTGTGGATAGATTCTCCGAAGCCTGCGCCAACTTTGGGCTTACCATCAACACGAAGAAAACAGAAATCATGTACCAACCAGCTCCTGGCACAGTTTATACTGAGCCAATCATCAAGGTTAATGGTGAGAAACTGAATGTTGTGAACAGATTCACATACCTTGGTAGCACACTATCCCAGAACATTGTCATTGATGATGAGGTGAACACCAGGATCTCCAAAGCCAGCAGCACATTTGGCAGACTATACACCAATGTTTGGCATCGAAGTGGCATTAGTCTACAGACAAAGCTGAAGGTGTACAGAGCTGCGGTGCTTCCAGTGCTGCTATATGCATGTGAAACATGGACTGTATACAGGCGCCACGTAAAGAAGCTAAACCACTTCCATACAGTCTGTCTCAGGAAGATAATGAACATCAAATGGCAAGACAAGATCCCGGATACTGCCGTTCTTGACAGAGCTGGTATCCCTAGCATTGATACTATTCTGATGCAGTCACAGATTCGCTGGGCAGGTCATGTAGTCCGCATGCCAGACCATCAACTGCCAAAGATACTCTTTTATGGTGAGATGCAGAAGGGTAAACGCTCCCATGGTGGCCAAAAGAAGCGCTTCAAAGACACGTTAAAGACGTCATTGAAAACCTTTGACATAAACCCAGACACATAGGAAGCTGCTGCGCAAGACCAAACTGCTTGGCGCACATCTCTTCGTAAAGGTGCAGCGGCATGCGAATCATCCAGAAGAGCAGCAGCGGAACAGCGGAGACAAGCTAGAAAGGACTGTGTAATAAAACCTTCACATGAAGCAAACATTCCCTGCCCACACTGTCCGAGATCTTTCCAGGCCCGCATCGGGCTCATCAGTCACCTTCGTACCCATAGACTAACCTAACATATTCCTAAATAATTGGATGAACAGAGTGGTCTTCATCACCCGTGATGGACGAACAACAACAACAAGGTATTTGACCACTGTTGTAGATGTCATTTAAGAGTTTAGTTATCACTTCTACTCCAAATTCTCCCAAAGCTTCCATTTCTTTTATTGTTACATTATCTGGTCCAGGCGCGTTGCCCTTCTTCAAGTGGTGCATGGCATCCTCTACCTCTGCCACAAGTATTGGAGGTCCTTCACAACTGTCCTGGTTGTTCAAATCTGGTCTTTCATCATACAACTCCTTGATGTATTCTGTCCACCTTTCTATCATGTTCTCATGACCCATTAACAATATTCCTTCTTTTGATTTCAAACAGTCAGTGACTGTTTGTGTCCTGCCTGTTAACTCATTTATTTGCTTGTACATAGATTTTGTGTCTGTTGTTTGGAGCTCGCTTTACTTTCTTAAATTTTATTTTAAGTTTTCCTATTACTGGTACATGATCGCTGTTGCAGTCTGCTTCTGACCTAGTTTTCAAAGATTTCAAACTGTTTCTAAATCTCCTGCATATTAGTATGTAGTAATTCTGATTATGAACATTGTTCATAATCTTTAAAAACCTTACAAACACCCAAAAAACCTTATGCAAAGAATATTTTAATAAATTATACGTGATACGATTTTAAAACGACAAGTGACATAAAAAAACTAATTAACATTTGAAGTAGTGTGATATAAAACATACTAATAAAGTCTCATGCTGTTCTTTATATTTATTAGAAATGTGAGTGATAATCATTTAAAATATGTGTTACATCCCTTAAAGCTATCACAGCATTCATAACATGGTGATGTTTGTGTTAGTTTGTAAAATGCACCAGAAAATCAGTAACTTTATAACTGAAGTCAAAGTATAACTATAACTGTGATGATGATAGCCATATGTATAATAATGTAATAAAAGTGAAGACCGAAAACACTGCCATGTTTAAAAGCAAAAATATGCTAGTAGTTGTAATTTGATACGCTGTGTTACCTGTCAACCTCCTGAGGTAAACAACTGTACATCATACCAATAAAAATCTGTACAAAATAAAACAGAACTGTACACAATACAATAAAAACCTTAAACAGTCCAAACAACCTTACACAACAGTTTTTGCAATACTGAAGATGAACAGTCTAAAAACTAGTTAAAAACTAACAAACAAATATACAAATTGTTAGCTAAAATTAACAACTTAAAACCGTACTTTTTAAAAAAACCTATACAAACTGCTTGTATGCCTGCACACGGACACAAATTAAAAATTCCTGTACAGATTTTCTCTTTCCTCTCCAAGCTTTCCTCTCTAGACCTCTGGTGTAGTATGACACGTATGGCTCTGAGAATGCACTGCTTCACCATTATTCCAATGAAAAAACTGTCGTAACCATGCCTAGAGTCAGGTACCCAATTACAGCTGGGTAGACTGGAGCATGTTGGTACTGTGATTCGAACCCGGCACCATTGCCATGAGAGAGCAGCGCTCTAACCACTCTGTCAATCAGACGCGATAGGACTGACCAAACATTTGAACTGAAGATTTTAATTTTTGTGTTGGACTTTCTTTCTCTAGATCTTCTTATATTTCCCAATGCAATGAAAGCTCCTATAACCTTCTGCGTTATTATTTTGAAATCATTGTCTGTCACTTCAACTAGGGCTGGCCTTAGACTGATATAACCTATTGGACCCAAGCGGGCTTCACACCCAAGGGGGCGCCGCACTTGGGTTTTCACCTTTAGCTAAGAATGGAACTGTAGCAAAAGGTTTTTATGAGTGTAGTAGTTACTGAAAGAACAGAAGAAGAATTATGTCTGACAAGAATATAGTCCCAGTGTCAGAGAAGAGCACTGGTATCACAGGATAGTCACGGCTGTGAAGGTCTCTACTTCAGATAGTATTTAGATTAAAGTCAGAGCCTAAGTTGCCACCTTCGCTATGTAACTAGCATATGATAATCAACAATTCATTAGAACTCAAAAATGCAACATTATAAATGTGAAAAGTCAGAGAATTACAATTAACGAATCATTTATTATTTACATCTATCTTTTGGTCTTTCCTGTGCAATGTATGGATGATGAAATGATGAAAAAGTGAAAGAATAAAATGTAATTACAAATGTACTTAATAGTTGAGTTTCACTCAGTAATTAATTAAGAAGTCCTTTCTGGAATCTTCAAAATAATATAAAATGTTCATTCAAATGTTACTTTATTACTAAAGTTATCTCTTGTCTATTCTAGTAGTGCAGAACTGTTTTTCTCATCCCTACACACTAGTGACTTTGCTTTGACTCCTCACAATTGTTGATAGAATGTTTTCACATAGAGTACTTAACATCGAAGTGCTGTGACTGTCCTCTATGAATGTACACAGCGGTGTCAGTTGAAAGTCTTGCAGTAGACCACCAAGCACTGATGGGGCCTAGGGTGCAAATCTAGATGACAATATCTGATGCTCCTGTGTTAGTCCAGGAATGCACTTACTGATCTAGTATTCTAGACCTCTAGTGTAGTATGACACGAATTAAGCCTCTTAGGATAGATGTAAAGTACATAATAGACTCGGTTTGGTGACGGAGAGCTGCCCGGCAACAGATGGTAAAGTTTAGCCTTGACGAGCATCTCTTTTCTTCAGTCTATCTGTATTCTGCTGTGTGTGTGTAGTTCGAAACTCTATTTTTTTTCCTTTCCGTCTATTATTTTGCCGTTATACCCTGTTCAACCAAAACGGTTATATTTGGGGTATATAGGGTGTTAACTTCTTCGATGTAGCACGTTCCTAGTCCTGAAAAGTTTGAGCACTGCATAACAGGAGAGATGTACTCTTCTGTTTTTCGACATCTATCGTCTAGGTTTAGTTGACTTGGTCTTGAAGTCCCTTCAATAGTTAGGATAACCAGGTTTGTGTCCTTCTTGTCCCATGTCTTCAGTCTTTCAACCTGTGTTATTTTGACATTCTTGTTTTCTGTTTGTAGGCGGCTGTGGACTTTTTATACTCCTCCTGCCCGTTATTGCCTCGAGGATACCGATCACTTTATCGTCGGGTAGGACCCTGAGTGAGGCCTCACCTCCAGACTATGAGTGATCTTAATGATCCTCTCCTGTGGTGCCTCGTGAGAAACGGCATTTCTTGGCTTGCTAAGTTGGCATGCTCCGACTTCCATCTCAGTTTGAGCGTATGGTCTGTGGGACGGACTCACGTTCAGGCTCGTTGTCTGCCTCTGGTCACGTTTTGTAGAAGTTACCTGGTCACTACATGATGGAGCCTCAATGACATCTTGTTTTGGAGGTGATTTTGCTTTGTCGGGGTTCAGAGCATTGTTGTCCTCTGCCGTCAAAGTTTTGTGGCCATGTTTTGTAGATGTTGCCTGGTCACTGCACGATGGAGCCACCACCCCAACATCTTGTTTTAGTGGTGATGTTGCTTTGTCAGGCTTCGGAGTCTGGTTATCCTCTGCCTTCTGGGTTGCTCATCCGCCATAGTATCAGAGTTGCATTGTTCGGCTTCTGATAAGGGCCGGCCCCGACACGAGTAATTGGTGCAGTCTTGCTCTCTGGCTGTCTGTCTTTGATCTTTGAAGGCTCATGTTTGCTGTCAAGTGTTGCGGGCTTCTATAGATTTTCGTCTTTTTGGCTTAGTAAGAACCATATTGCTATCCGCAACAGTGCGGTGATATCGAGCAAAAAAGGTCGGAGTCGGTTGAAGGAGAGTTGATATCGAATGTGATCAAGAAACGATGAAAAAGGTGTAGTTCGAATGTTGTTGTTTTGAAAAGGTGATGGGTGGAGAGCGGGCACTTAACAGCTGACCATTATTGCCTCTTTTCGTTCCATCTTGGTCTACCCTGTTCAACCTGAAAATTGGTTATAATTGGGGTATTTAGTGTCATTTTATTTACAAATGTTGTATTAACTGTGTAGTTCGACATTTTTTTTTTTTTTTTTGGTTCGGTTTTTGCCTTCTCCTGGCGAGGCGCGTTCCTTTCAACCTATTTGGTTATATCAGAGCGCTTTTACCATCCCAAAAAAAGTCAACTCTGTTGACTGCTAACCCGATCAGCGTTGATAGATACTAAGTCCTGAAAAGAACCAACATTATCTATCTGATAGCATAAAGCCCTAAAAACGACTCGCCAGCTACGCCAACGCCCGAGTTAGTAGTCAATGGTTGCTTGATATTAAAACATAGTCGTTCTGCTCAACCCTGGCATCTACTACTTTCATCTATATATCCTTTTACTGGATGATCCTTGGCTTCCTTTGTATCTCTGGTTTTCCTTAATTCGTTTTGTCTACGAATTGTAGCAAATTTTGGAAGACCATTTTCACACTATCTCCTACTTTACCTCGCATATCTCCGACATTAAAGCACATAGCAATTTTTCCTTTCGAAGATAACAGCATGGATATCCCCTTCATAGAATGCAATAAGTTCTATTACTTTTCTTCACTTCATCTGTTTGCAATTTATATATATCCATGGTACTGCTAACACAAAATGTCCTTCTACTATCACGCCATTTGCAAATCTGCGCGACACACACTAGAGGGTGCGTGGATTTGATTGGAAGAAGATCTACTTTATACGCTGAATGGTAAGGCATTTGTTTCATCATGCTACAGGAACACCCTACAGAAACAGGTTAAGTCTAAAGATCCCAATAAAATGCTCCAAATATATATATATATATATATATATATATATATATATATATATATATATATATATATATATATATATATATATATATATATATATATATATATATATATATATATATGATTTTACAACTTGCAGGGGTATTCTTTAGTTCAATCTTGTTATAATTTCCTGCATTTATGTTCATTATATTTATATTCTCCCTGTGTTTTTTAAAACCCACTTGCTGCGACCTCTCATCAAGTATTTTAATTTTGTCAGGCATCTGATTACAGTTATGGGACAGAAGAGGCAGGTCATTGTCAAAATCAACAGTAGTTCGTCAAGCTATATGGTCAGAATCCACTGGATTCAGTCCTGTTGGGTGAAGTTGCTGTTTTCACAACCCAATTTATAGCCAATAAGAACAGTAACTGTGACAAGACGTATCCCTTTCGAGTATCGGCGAGTATCTGCCTGAATGGCGAGATGACATCTGTAATTGTACAGGGGAAAAAAGGGATACTCACGTAAAATCAGTCTCAGGTTAGACATATTAACCGGAGATTTCGCCTCGAGTAATAGCGGGCGTACGAAAAAAAAGTATCCCTTTCGCACTCCAGTTCTTATCTCAAACGCTTTTGTAAGTTTTCCTTCATAGAGCTCTGCATGCCATGTCTTCATGCCATGTCTTCATCGTATGTTCTTTATTAATTAATTTGACCCCGTAATTATTTTCCACCCATTGCCGTAATTATTTTTTGAAGAATTCTAAACGGTGAAGTGTAGGCTACTATCTTTAAGTGTAAATTTTACGTTAATCTTTTCTGTGAATATGTAATTATTATATACCAAACTATAGGGAAATAGATAGAGAATTGTAATATATAGTGTCTTTGGTAGTATTAACACAAGTATGTTCGGTAGGCCTATACTTACAACATTTTGCATGTAAAATTGAAAAACACTACAAAGTTAACTGTAGAATACGAGCTTACCAAAGACAAATTACTGTTGTAGACAATAAAACTTTTTTTAGTCTTCAAACATCAAGGTAATCCATTTACGAAGTAAAAAACATTTCTTATGGCCACAGTTAGTACATTTAGTGTTATTCACACCAGTTTTTACTGTGGTCCCTTATAAGAAAAAAAAAATTATGCAATCTTGCATTACGTAATTAATTGTCAAACAAATAAAGAAGAATAACATCATATAAAAACTGTTTACATTTGTTTAATGTTTTAATAATATCCCTAGTTTCATCTTCTGCCTAGGACTAGTGATCAGATGTTACTGTAGGTCTAGTTTTGTTGCTTTTCGATCGGCTAAAATAGGACTACGCCTACTCATCAACTAAATCTAGTGTGTCTAGCTTTTCTGCACCGATTCCGTTATTTGACAACAAACTGTGGCTACCAAACAATCATAGTCAATGTCAGCAATGTTTCTAAGTAGTTTGACACAATTATTCGCTTAGGAGGCTTAGAAATTGTAAATATAACGCTTGTAACATTTCTGTAGCAATAACAAAGAAAAATGCAAACACGAGAATCGTCACACAAATTGTAATAATAACAACAAAACACGCAAACCGTCTGCTTAACTACTCTGAAATTAGTTGTTTAAAAAGTAGTTAAATTAAATAGACGATTTTTGGGGTTTATGGAGAAAGAAATACAAATGAGTGACAACCTTGAGCTGATGGCACTAAAACTAAATCGCTCTCATCGGTAGATAAACACTTTAAAATGTGGGAATGTATGTGACCCTCGATCCCTCTTAAAAAAAACAAACAAACAATTACAATTTAAAAAAAAAGTAGCACGGCAGTTACAATTTTGCAACGCCCAGAGCGTTGGTCCGGAGTCAAAGAGGTTAATGATCCTCAGGTGGATTCCATAAAGCCTGGTAAAATCCAATTTTACCATCCCGCGTTGGATTAAAAAAAAAAAGATAGACGTAGACCGAACAACACACAGAGAAGAGAACTGGAGAAAGAAATACAAATGAGGGGGAAGACATGGAAATACCTTGAGCTGATGGCACGCGACAGGAGGACATGGCATGAGTTTGCTGAAGTTTTTTGTTATTTAAAAGGCAATGATGATGTTTGTAAATTCTACACCGGCAGCGGTTGTTGATGTCACGTGACTTAAAAAAATATGGCGACCACCTTGAGAGTTTGTGTCTTTGGCTTTCTCAAGAATAATGTTTCTCAGCAAGGCTTGAGGTCTCTATGTACCGTAAGTTTTAACTGATCCTTTACTCAAAAATTTTCGTATTGTCAAAGCATCTGTAGTTCATAATATTGCATGCATGTTTTGTAAGAAAATGGTATTTTAGTCGATAGCTTCACACGGTTGAGTTCGTAGTAGCCTAGGCTTAATAGTAAACTGAATCAAATGGCAGAGTTCAGATACCTCGGCATTGTGTGCACCAAAGGAGGATTAGACAGAGAGGTAGAAGTAAAAAAGAGTGGGGGAGTATGACATCATTAGGAACCACTGGTTATGAAAATAAAAACTGCAATCAATTATATTCCATGTGTTGGAAGTGAACCCAGTATCTTTAGAGTTAGAGACAGACGCCATACCTCTGAACCACTCTGACTAGCAGTTAACTTTAACTTAACCCAACCCTGTTTCGTGCTTTGTCAAAACTAATAAAGTCCAACAAATATTGAGGCCTAATAAAAAAAATTCCAACTCACAGTGAAACTCCACATATCAATAGATGCTCTGCCAACATTGTGGCCTCCTGTCTACTATTCCCTTGTTGTGGGAGAGTTCAGATAGCTTGGCAGTGTGTGCACCAAATGAAGATCAGAGAGATTGAAATTAAAATGTAATAAGTAAGTAAAGTGATAGGCCCTATATTGGATCGCTTCAATTTTTTTGTATTCAAAGAAGTGGCTGGGTCTACACTAAGAATAAGTTGGTTAGCTATTGAGAATCAAACCCAGTTAACCAGCAGCAGGGACACATGACCTCAGGATGGAAGAGACCAGGGTTAGAGATGGCCTAAAAGAAGATGGATTGAGTTGCTGATAGCACTGTGGTTTGCCAGCAACACTTTAGTTTGACCTGTACTGCTATTTATTAGGCCTATGTTACAATTCTGTGTCATGACTTGTTAGAGGGTTTCTGACTTCTGTCACTGCACTCTGATTGCTTCAGGTATATGTAAGCATACTTTAAAAAAAAATGTGTGTATATACTGTTCTGTATTGTGTATACAGTCTTATTACTGTTTTGTATTGTTACTTGTATTTGTGCGTGTGTATATCTGTGAGAGGGAGGGAGAGATAGATGTTTAGTCTGATAACACTGACAAACAACATATTAATGTTCTTAAATTGTGATTGTCATATTTTCTTAAGATTTTGTGAAAAATATATTTTTGGGAAACCGTTATTTGCTCCGTTCTTAGATAACTTATTAAAAATTAATAAAATGCAAAATAATTCTACTTTTTATACTGCTGACATGACATGTTACAATTTTCAGCTGTAGTTGAAATAATTTCAGTGGCTTCAGAAGTTGTCACGGCTGAGTGACTGTTTACTTGCGGATATTTTACCGGTGTTCACAGCAACAAACTTTACACCATTAGGCATTACTTATGCTCAATTCGAAAGTTGATGATGCAATAAATCCTTGGAAGCATGCCGTTTGCCCTTGTGCAAATACATTGGCTGGTTACGAAAAATCGCCGAAGCATTTCGATTGCATTTTGGAGTGCTCAAATCACGCTCAAATATCCATGTCTGTGGTTTATCCAAATATTGAATCAGTGTGTTTCATGATCTCCGCCAGGTTGACTTTGGTTTGCCTCTCTTTAGACGTTTTCTGGGGTCCATAGCATAGCAGTTCTGGTGATGGTGTCAGGGTCCCTTCTGAGAACAATTCTATTCAAATATATACCCCTTAATCTTATTCACACTACTGAACCTTTGCCACAGAGATATGTAGGGCAAGATTAATTCATAAGTTTTTATAAATTAATCTCATTGAAGAGCTCAAGCACATTGTCACAAGGTTCAAGTTGGACGTATTTTTCCAATTCCATGTAAAGCCTACTCTGTTCATATGAAAGAAACTTATGACAAATGGTACAGGTGGTGAAGTAACTATCTTGAGTGTTGAGGCAGCAAAGTGTAGTAGTTATAAGTTGCACCAATCATGAAATAGTTTGCATGCTAAAGCTCGGGCATATGTTGTTTAACAAAGACAGCATTTTAACTCTTTGATTCCGTGATTATTTTCCCACCTGTGTTCGAGAATTATTCGATTAAAAGGTAATTTGTAGGGGACAGATTAGGAAAGTTATTGCTGAGACAAACAATTCGAGAACTTGTTACATGGTAAGTGAACTTCGCGCATGGATGGCATCAAATCGACCGTCGATAACTTTTGGGAAATCACAAATCTGTCGACTATTTGTAAAATAAAGAATTATGGGCTGTAAACGTGTCCCTAAAATCCATTTGTCGAACTTGATCTTTTTGGCGATGAACATCATTCCATCAAGATGTTATCAAGGGACGGTGGAGTGTGACCTGCATGCCTTGCCGATTATTGTTGGATGCTTCATCATGTACCACATCATCTGCAAAGATTCATACTTCTTGTACGAATGATGTTGTAATACTGTATGCGTTGTTAAAAAACTTCAATTGCGTATTTCTAGAGATCCCGACCTGATAACCCGCATCCACTCCCAAAGGAGCATAGGCCTTCAACAAACACATGCCAAGTCCTCCTGTCACGTGCCATCATCTCAAGTTCTTTCCCTATGTTTGTCATCATTTTCAGCTCAGTGTTTCCAACTCTAAATTGTGTTGTCCATGTACTTCTATTAAAATAGGTTCTTCTCTGCCTTAGATCTTTCCTGACTGACAAAGCAGTCAGTGTGCCATCTCACCTAACAAGGACTGCCCAATTTGCTCAGTCGATGGCCATCCTTCATGCCGTGCCCCAACTCTGGTTCATGCTTTGAATCTCATCGTCCACTGTTCTCCGCCAGGTTGACTTTGGTTTGCCTCTCTTTAGACGTTTTCTGGGGTCCATAGTCAGTTTCTGGTGATCCATCCTTCTGAGAACAATTCTATTCAAATATATACCCCTTAATCTTATTCACACTACTGAACCTTTGCCACAGAGATATGTAGGGCAAGATTAATTCATAAGTTTTTATAAATTAATCTCATTGAAGAGCTCAAGCACATTGTCACAAGGTTCAAGTTGGATGTATTCCTGATGTAAAGCAAATGGTACAGGTGGTGAAGTAACTATCTTGAGTGTTGAGGCAGCAAAGTGTAGTAGTTATAAGTTGCACCAATGGTGAAATAGTTTGCATGCTAAAATATTTGTTTTCGCTTTTAACTCTTTGATTCCGTGATTATTTTCCCACCTGTGTTGGAATTATTCTTTAAAGAATTCAGAACAGTGAAGTGTACCATCTTCAATTGTAAACTGTATGTAAATCTTTTATGTCAACATGCACATATTATATATCAAACCCAGGGCAAATGGATAGAGAGTTAAAATGTGCAGTGTCTTTGTTGGTATTAAGGCAAGTACATTTAGTATTCATAAAAAAACATGCTGCATGCACATTTTTAAAAAGCTAAAAAGTTCACAGCACAATATGTATTTATCAAAGATACGTTATTTTTGCAGACAATACATTTTATTTTTAATCTTAAAACATCGAGGTATTCCATTTACAAAGTATTAAAACATTGAATATAGCCACATTTAATGGCGTTCACACCCATTTTACTAATGCCCCTTATGAAAATTACACAATATATGGATATACATTACATAATTTTCAAATAAATAAATTAGAATAACATCACCTAAAAACTTTTAAAACTTGTTTCAGGTTTTAAAAAATATCCCTAGCTTCATCGTCTACCTATATTTAGTCATTAGATGTAACTGTAAGTCTAGTTCTGTTGTTTTTCGATGGGCCAGGCAAGAGCCACGTCCACGCATCAGCGAAATCTAATACGTCTTAACATTTCTGCACCAATCCCGTCATTTGACAACAAACTGTGACTATTAAACAATCATCAATGTTTCCAAGTATCATTGACACAGCTATTTACTTCCAGGGCTTAGAATTTGTATATAAAAATCCTGACATATTTCTGTAGCAATAACAAAGAAAACGCAAACGCAAATCGTCACACAAATTGTGATAATAACATCAAAACATGTACACACAATACTTAGCTAAAATCAGATTGGTTGTTTAAATAGTAACAGAAGTCAACTTATGCATTTAAAACAGACTGAATTAAACTGGTGAATTTTGGGGTTAATTTATGATAAACTGAAAACAACGGTTTCACTGTTGTTTCGGCATGGGCATCAAAACTGACCAACGGACAGACAGTTGCTCCGGAGTCAAAGCGTTAATAAATTGTATTGCATATAGTGTTATTTAAACATTTTGCAAGTCACCCTCACAGATTTTGCAGGTCACTTTCTAGCCAGCTTGTCACTTAGGCCCATCATTTGTGTATTGTTTACTTGAATGATGTTGTAACCTGTTTCAGCCTTGTGTTACGGTGTCCACTGTTACTAGGCAACTTCACCAGGGGCACACAGACCAGCAGGCAGTGGTAAGCAACTGGAAAGTTGAATATTAAAATGACCCAGTAATTAACAGTTTTGTCATTTATTTTATAAGATAGTTTTTATTAGAACCAGATCATTTTAATTGCAGTGTTTCTGGAAAAATGAAAGGGTCCGATCTGTTAGAAATGTTGTAATTTCTATATATCGTGCTTAGTTGTATAATTCAGAAGCTTTTAGTAAGAATTTCTAATCATTCTTGAAGTTTATGATCTTTGTGAGTGAATATCAATCAGTCAGTACCCTTTAGCTCCCCAGGGAGCATAGGCCTTCAATAAACACATGCCAGGTCCTCCTGTCATGTGCTTACCGCTCAAGTTCTTTCCATGTTTTCCTCATCTTTTTCACCTCTGTATCCAGTTCTCTTCTCTGTGTGTTTTTTGGGTCTACCTCTGCCTCTCTTTCCCTGGGTATTCCACAACAAGGACTGCCTTGTAAGGCTGTCAACAGGTTTCCTCAAGGTGTGTCCTATCCATCGCCAGCGTCTTGTAAGTTATATATGTGTACAGTGTTTATGTAGTTTGGTTTAGTTTTAAGGACCATCTTCATTGCACACGGACAAATCCATCAGGGCTCCGATCATCTCCCTTAGATCACACTAGGAGGATCTTAGCACAGTGCACGAACTCTGTAGCACCAACGAGGATCCCAATGTACATATACAGGAATCACACATTCTATACATATTTTTGTGGTGGGTAGGTTTCCTAATTTTTAAAAATGTTGCCAATGCAGCAGAGGCATGGCCTACTCTTTATGATTTCCAACTGCAGAGGGATTTTTATTGAACGCAACTTGCATATGCTGCTATTTTTTCTTCCTTATCCGAATAGGTTCCGCCAAAACAACTTGGCGGAGGACTGTGGAGGCTGAGATGCAAAGAAAACCAGAGTTGGGGCACTGTACGAAGGATGGCCACCAACCAAGCAAAGTGGAATAAATTTGTTGTTGCCCTACAAGAACGCCACTAGGCGTGAGGCCACTGACTGCTTTGACGGTCGAAAAGTTAAACTTTTTTGTTAAGGCATATTGTTTAAAAAACTTTTTTTCTTGATCAAATTTGTGCTGTTTCCTGCCTACTTGAAACGAACTTTGTGCACAAATGGTAGAGGAAAAGCTACCAATAAAGTGATTATTTGAAGCACAGGCTGCAAACTAGTGTGTTATACATGTGTTGCTGGGTGACCTGCAGTTGTTCTTGTCCTTAACACTAGTGTTACATATACCTCAGGGAGGGATTGAATTATAAATGTTATGACTTACCAATTGTGCTTAGTTAATATAAGTGTTCACATCATAACTTTTCTATGTTTTTTTACCTCTTAAAACTGTAGTTGTAAATTTACTTTGTAAACTGTGTATAGTAGTTAATGTACAACAGCTAAAACACTACAGTAATGACTCAGTGCTGTGCTTTAATTGTAATTGTTGAGAAATGTCTGCCAGCGAGCAGGATGTGTTTACAGCCTTGTGTGAAACCACACACCACTGATAGCAGCGAGTAATGAAAACACAGGTTTTTACCTATTTTTGTTATTTGTTTATGGCTTGCATGCTCACATTATTTATGTCTCTAATAGAAGCAGACTTTCCTAGATGGGTGCTTGCATAGAATTGAAGGATTGAAATGGTATGACAAGGTCACCGATGTGGAACTGATGATTAGAACCCAACAAGTGCCAGTAGAACAAGAGATGAGAAGAAGATGCTGGTGATAGATAGGACATACATTGAGAAGACCTGTTGATAGCATTACTGGAGATAGATAGGACATACATTGAGAAGACCTGTTGATAGTACCCTCAACTTGCAGACATGGTCTTCAGCTTTGGGGATGTACTTATGTAATGATCTTAAGTCATCATCATCATCATGAAGGGCCATCTTTGCGTCAAAGGTCTGCTGCAATGGATCTCCAGGGTTTTCTGGCTGCAATGGAGCGCTACTGTCTTGTTGGTGCACTCTGATAGACTTTCTCCTGTCTTGATGGTGCACTCTGATAGATTTTCTCCTTTCTCATGTCTTGATGGTGCACTCTGATTGACTTTCTCCTGTCCATTTCTTAATGTTATCTTCCTACTTATAGTGCCATCTTCCTCTTGCACATTTGCCTTCAACTCTGCCTTCTGTTATCATTATCAGTAAGGTGCTATGTCATTTTACATGGCCAAAATATTTTAACTGTCTAATTTTGATCTTCATTAATTCTCTTTTCATTCCTAGGTTTTATAGGAACTCTTTATTTGTTTTATTATCTTTCCATGAGATGAGTCCCATTCTTCTATATACCCACCTCAAAGGCCTCAATTATTTCTTCTAATTGCTTGTTCATTGTCCATGTTTCTGCATCCATACAGTAATGAAGAATATATATATAGCATTTGATGATTATCAGTTTGAGTTTGTGAGGTAGTTGTCTAGATTTTAGTAACTGTCTCATGTTGCTAAATGTAGCTTTGGCCATTCTTATTCTCTTCTTGATTTCTGTTTTGCATCTGCCATCTTCTGTTATTATATGACTGATATATATATGCTGATTCAGTCAGGATATTGCTATTTTGAAAATTGTGGAGTAAAGTTCATTCATAAATTATAATTGGTTGCAAAGTTTCAGCACAATTATTGGTTCGTGAAAAGCAACCATACGTATGTATGTATATGCATGCATGTATATCTCCTGAAATATGTGGGGGCCAAAAGTTTATTAGTCAGCGTAGTGCCTTAAGACTTCAAATTTCACACCCAGTGTTACAACACTGCATTTTTGTATTTGAATGCCAGCAAATGCATGCTCTATTGAGGCATGAAAGATGTTTTGGTTGTTATTATTATTCTTGTGTCTTTTTTTTTAAATTAACAGTTTTATATGCCATTGTAATGCTATAAATGAGTTATATTGTATTTCTTACTGTTGTAATGCTTTTTTTTCCTCATTACATTTTAATAGGATACTTAGGGAGCTGCGGTATCACAGTGGTTAGTGCCCTGGCTTCCTAGCTCGGTGGTCCATGGTTCAATCCCCAGTTGAGGTGGGATTTTTTAGACCGCAAACGGCTCTGGGGTCGACCCAGCCTCATGAATTGGGTATCAGAGCAACTCTGGGAAGGCTAAGGCGGCCGGCGTGATGCTGACCACATCACCCCTAGCGTGCTGATGGTCAAGAAGATATGGGCCTAACACCATATTCCCAATATGACTCAATAGGCGTGTAACGGGATCCTTTATCTTTGACTTAGGATGCTCATTCATCATCATCGTTTTTCCTTTGTGCTCCTTATAGAGCATCGAGCCACCACTGAAGCTAGTCTCTTTACAGGAAGACTGCAATGAGCAGTTGCATGCTCTTGCAATAGTAATTTCTGTGGCAATATGTCTTACAAGATGAAGTTGCCATAACATAATTTTTACTGCTATTATTGTCTTTATAATGAGTATATGAGGAGCGGACATTTTTGCTCCGTCATATGACACACATCAGGAAGAATTTTTCTCTTATTCCTATAGTTTCATGTTCTCCACTTAATTCTCACTTTCTTTCCCTTTTGTCTTTTGTTTGTCTGTCCCTGACGAAGGCCTTGTGGCCGCAACATAGGTTTTTATTTGTCTTTCTCTTAGTAAGACGTATTACTATTTGTGTTTTTGTTTGTTTTTTCTTGTCTTTATAATCAATGACTCAGGTAATTAGCACTGAGATGACAGTGATTATTTGTTTTTAAGAATGAGACTGCACAGACAGAAAAGAAGAATACAGGACATGATTTCAAATGTGTAAAAGTAGAAAGGGTGGGCGAAGTGTGCTGTATAGCTTTGTCGTTAGTATTCCCACCACAATCATTTCCACTAGCATTATTTGAATGAAATCTATTCCCTTATCATAGATAGCAGAGCCAATATCACGACCAGCTGGCCGCCACGCAGTGACTTTGATTCCTGGTGATGGGGTGGGACCAGAACTGATGGGTGGAGTGAGAGAGGTGTTCAAAGCTGCAGGAGTGCCTGTCAACTTTGAGGAGCTCTTTATCAGGTGAGGGAGTTGATTGTGAAGTATTTGTTTTTCTATGTCTGCCTTTTTTCTTCTCCACATATACACACGCACGTGCACACACACTCACACACAGAGAGAGAGAGAGAGATATAAATAAATATTAGTGTTTGCCCAGTATGGGACATTTTTCCTGGAATTGAAAGAAAATAGAGTCAGTCTGCAACAAAGAGAAAATCCATAGCAACCAAATGCATAGAGAAACATTACCAGCGCAACACTTGGACCCATGCATACACAGATGGATCAGCAACAAATGCAACAGAAAATGGAGGTGGAAGTGTCTTCCTGAGCTTAAGGCCAGGAGCGGGCATGAAATTAACGTCAAAATACAAAAATGATGGATTTTGGGATTAGTCAATTTTCTGATACTTTAGCATCTCCTAAATCTAAATAATTCAGAATTAAATGTCAAAATGCATTCTAACAATATGTATTTTGACTTTGAAAAAGGTATGGTATGGAGTGATTTTCTCAAACTCGAGAAAATATGTCTTATTAGACCGAGTTTTTTTACGTAGCAACCAAGCTTACACCCCTACATATTATACATCATTGGATTCGTCCAAATCTGCACTTTACTGTAAGCAGGTCACTTATTTCGGGATTCCAAATGCCAGATTGGAAATTTATAATTTCCAAGTCAACAATAAGGGTTTCCCCTCGATTCTAAATTTTTAATTGGCTGTGCGCGTTTACGTGACCGGCAATGACAATATGGCCGCGTGTTTACATTAAGGTTCGAAATTTCAGTTATGTTTAGTCTTCTTCTTCTTCTTCGTTCGTCCTGAAAAGGACGGTGGTTGCGTTGTGTCTGTTTGCGCCTAAGCTGTGATATCTGCACCTTTCGGTCGACACATCCGACTTCTGCACGGCATTTTTTAAGGACCGGGTTTGCCTTCCCATTTCGATCCATGCTCGCTCAGCCAGCCTGCACTGCTGCAGACTGTTTCCAGGACCACCACGTGGAGGTGGAGCACGGTCTTGACCAGCTCTGGTTCGCTGGTCCTGACGCAGGCAGTCAAGCTATGAGTCGCTGACTGCATTCACTATTGCTGCATCTTGGGGTCCCTTTTGTTTAGTAATAGTTGTGACAATGCCTATAAAAACGAGATGCTCTCGTTATCTCCAACTGGAATAGGCCAGAGTTAGAGATGGAAGCAAGATTTATCCTACACTGGAGGTAAAACGTACTTATTGTGATGATGTAATGGTAAAAACTGGGACATTAGTACTCAGGCAAGGAGGGTTGAAATAAAACACAGCGGACCGTTTGTTCGATGTGGCCTTTGACAAGAATTTAGAGACGCAGTAAACAGGAGTAAGAGTTAGGCTTAGTGGTTGAAATGAAGCAGACAGGACCGTCTGTACGATAGTTCCTTAGATTAGAATTCAGAGACGCAGTAAAAAGGGCTAATGGTTACGTAAATGTATCCTAAACCTAACCCTAACGACGTTGGCAACTTACTGGGATGACATCTAAGAAGACGGCCCACAGTGACTCATTTCAATCAGGTTTAAGAATCTTAACCTAAACCTTACGACGTTGGCTACTTACTGGAATGACATCAAAGAAGGCAGCCCACTGTGCTTCATTTCACCCACCAGGGAGTTACATGAACTAGCTATTACAAGTAGTAGACAGTCAATTAAAAATCATCACGTTTTCCTGAGTTTACAGAATAACGGGTGACTTCTCATAATTCAGTACATTATCATGATTCTTGTAAGCATAGTGCATATTTGTTTCCTCAATTTAATGTTTGTTTCTTGTGTATAACCTCTACACCAAACGGTAGAAGGGGAACGACTAAGTAAGTAAGTTCTTGTGTATTTTTATTGACATGTCTTGTCACAGATGCTTAGACTATGTGTTATTTAAAAAATGCCTGCCAGACATGTGCAACAGCTGGTTCTTGGTACCAGAAGAAAGATTGGAAACTTCATCAAATGGAAAGTGAAGCAAGGCTGTCATATACATTTTGAAGGTATTTACTTTTGAAACTTACTTTATGTTTCCCCTTGCCTAAGCATAGACATTCATGTAATTTATTTTGATCTCCATAAATATCAAGTTTAGAAACATATTTCATTACTTACATGTATTGTTTTGCTTCCATTGTACTTTAAGACACAGTTTATTAATGCTTGTTTACATCTTTATTTGAAATTTTACTAATGTAAACATTTGCCTCTTTCTAGGAAGTTCAAGTGTCATGGAAGCTGAGGCAGGTAGTGATTTGTGAAGCTGTTCTCTGATAATTGACAAGAATAGGAACATATATTGCCCATAATCTTTTAAAACTTTTTATGTGATGGATTTTAAGTATCTGATCAAACTTTTGGTTAATTGACAAAAGTAATGTAAAATTTAGTAAAATTTGTTACTATTTTTAGACACTATTTTCAAAGTCCTACAACTTTTTTTTGTATTAAAGTTATCAAAAATCCATCACTGGAAAAGTTTTAACATATAATGATAAACGTTGTGTTCATATTTGGTATTCATAGCTTAATAAATAAAAAAGCCTTAGCAAATTGAAATAGAACAAAGAATCCAATATTGCTCAGCTCTAAAACGGCAGAAAAGAAAAACTGCGCTAAGACAAGGAAGGAAATTAGGCACAAATTTCAACAGAAAGCCAGATAGGAAGCTGCAGAGGAAGCTGGCTATGCTACCAGTATGTTCTAAATGACAAGTAAGCAATTTTTCAGGGGCAATATTACAGACTTATTTAATTGTAGTCTATTTATGGAGAAAACTATTTTTAGACACTATATTCAAAGTCCTACAACTTTTTTTGTATTAAAGTTATCAAAAATCCACCAATCGAAAAGTTTTAAAATATAATGATAAACGTTGTGTTCATATTTGGTATTCATAGCTTAATAAATAAAAAAGCCTTAGCAAATTGAAATAGAACAATAGAATCCAATATGGCCACCATTTCTATGGCAACCAGTAGTGCAGTGCCATAAAACTCTTCATTTTTCGTATCTAGTATTGATATAGGTTAAGTCTGTGCATTTTCATTGAAATCCAGCAATTAATAACGAAAATAGCATTTCAGGGTAGCTCCTGGCCTTAAGCACTGGTGCACAAAAAAAAGCTGTCAGTGGCAACAGGCAGGACTATTCTCAAGTAACTTCAGAGCAGAGGCCTTGAAAACTGCAGCAGAAGTTTTAAGGACAGAGGAAAGCACAGAGAGACAAATTGCTTTCTTTACCGATGCACTATCAGTAATTGCAACGTTGAAAAGCCAAATTAATGCAGACCTGGATGACCTAAGAGTGGTACTCCACAAACTATGTCAACAATTCAAAAGAGTTGTCATCCACTGGATCCCATCTCATTGCAACATCACTGGCAATGAAGAGGCTGGTAAAGGAAAGTGGAAAGCTATCTCAGCCTGATGCAAGCATAACTTTCGACGAGGCAAAGAGCTTTATCAGAATCGGATACAAAAACATATGCGATGCAGAGCATCCAGGTCACACACATGCATATTACCAGTCAACAAAAGAGAACAAGTGATAATCTTCAGACTCCGCACTGGCCACAACAGATTGGGATACCTTCTGTTCAACAAGCTAAAGATAAGAACTACTGATGAGTATAACTATGGCACTGATAAAATAACTACTGAACATCTACTTCAAAGATGCCCAACATATGAGGAACAGAGAAAGCACATATGACAGACACCAATACCATTCATGAAAAAGCTCTGTGGAGATGCAAATAGATTCAAGCTGACTACTGCTTTCTTTGAAAACATTCAAATTGACGTCTAAGAGTGTACGAAGAAGGACATTTTGTTTTAGATGAAACATGCTTGCAATGAAAAATGGCTTTCATACTTTAGTTAATTTCAAGCTGCATCCATGCACTCTGATTTCAGTGAAGTATCGCCTAACAACAGTGTAGACCTTGATACAGTAGTGGAGTCCTTGAGACGTAACAAGGTGGGCCTGAAGGGAATCCTCACATCTCCAACCACATTCAAAGGTGGTATCCTGCAGACATTGAATATGAAGCTCAGGTATGTGTGCAACGCATCTTTCTTTCCTCTTTACAAAATAATTTTTTTTTTTTTTAAATGGGGTTAGCAGATGGAAGTAAGTGCAAGTTGAGTATTGCTGTTTCTGACCACAGTCAATGACAAATTGAAGAATTATAAATTTGTAGAGGACAGCACATAATTCGTTATCATTATTTTCCATATCAGTAAGGAACATGGAGCAACCCCACAGTAGCTGGTCCCCTTGTAGGAAGCCTGCCCAAAGCAGTCATATGCTGTTGCAATGATGGTTTCTGTAGGAATTAGTTTTACATGATGAAGTTGCCAGCCTCATCCACAACATGTTATTAGTCACCTTGTACAATTTGCCTGAGGGATAAGTAGTCCTAATCTTTCTTTGCTTCTATACAGACCCCTAGGAACTACATGAAGCAGCACAGAATTGAAATAGTATTAATTGCTGTGGGAAGTATGTGTAAGTCCAGTGAAAACAGCGAAAAGGTATTCTCAGATTGGCTTCTTGCACTGTGGGAAGGAAAACTGGGAGATTCTCTTGAAATCCAGAACTGCGTTTTCTAGGTGTCATATTGTGTCGATTTCTTTTTGTGTGAAAGCATTGATTTCCAGGATCTAAAATACTATCTAAAAGCTACTCTTTCTGTTAAAATTGAAGACTCACCACATGTGAACAAAAAAAAAAAAAAAACGATGGAGAAACTGTTACACAAATCAAACATCAACTCTGGAGACAGAGAAGATAACCATCTTTCCTTTTCTCTTTAAAAGTAATAATTTTCAAGGGGAGGTAAATGTAAGTTGGAGAAGTACTATGTTTCAGACTACAGGTGGAGCTAAATTGATTTGCAAATTTTTGAAAGACAGTAAAAGCAGAACTGAAATATTCCTAATTTTGATGAGAAGTAAGTGTGAAGCTGTGGTGACTTCAGTAGAAAGCATTTTTATTGTGTGTGCTAATTTGGAGATGCATGTACGAGGAAGCAAACTGGCCACTGCATGTCATACCTGGTATAGTGAAGTCTCTAACACTTCACTCCGTTATGGCAGTATTCGCTATGAGGCTACCTTTACCTTATAAAACATTGGAAATCACAGGCATCAAACATGTAGCATGGCTCAGAAATCATATTGTTGTTAAAAAATGATTCAGGGGGTTTATGGTTAATTATTGTTGATATAATTGAACACATTTGATCCCTAGTTGATTATTTTTGATATAATTGAACACATTTTATTCGTAGTTGATTATTGTTGATACAGTTGAACACATTTGATTCCTAGTTGATTATTGTTGATACAATTGAAAACATTTGGTTCCTGGTTGGTTATTGTTGAAACAATTGAACACATTTGATTCCAGGTTGATTATTGTTGATACAATTGAACACATTTGATTCCTGGTTGATTATTGTTGACACAATTGAACACATTTGATTCCCCAGGAGGCAGCTTGACCTCTTTGCCAATGTAGTCTGGGTCAGAAGTTTGCCTGGTTTCCCAACAAGGCACAATAATGTGGACTTTGTCATCATTCGTGAGCAGATGGAAGGAGAATATAGTGCTTTGGAACATGAGGTGAGAAAATGTTGGAAAATCTGCAACATTTTTGGTAATAATTCACTTTTGTTTGGTATCTAGTCTGAGGTTTTTATATAAAAGATCTCAATTTCTCTTTCTCTTAAAAAAATTATTTTAGATCTATCCATTACTGACATTTCTGGGCCATTGTTTTCTTCCTTCAAGTACTAATCTCATTTTAGTGTTGTTGCTTTTCTCCTGTTGAGTACTTTTATTGTTCCCTTTCTTTGCATTCCGGTCCTAATCTTGCTTACAGGCTTTGTCATTCCTTCTGTCTTCCTATACCAAGCTTGCTCACAGTCTGAGTCATTCCTGTTATGTCTTCCATTACTGATCTTGCTCATATTTTTTGCTATTCTTTCCATGCCTTTCATTTCTAATCTTGCTCACAACCATCATTCTTTCTTTTGTCTTCAATACTATTCTTGCTTGCAGTCTCTGTTGTTCATTCTACATCTTCCACTGCTAATCTTGCTTGGAGTAACTGTCATTCATCCTGCATCTTCCACTACTAATCTTGCTCACAGTCTCTGTCATTCATCCTACATCTTCCACTACTAATATTGCTCAGAGTCACTATCATTCAACCTATATCTTCCACTACTAATCTTGCTCAGAGTCACTGTCATTCATCCTACATCTTCCACTACTAATCTTGCTCGCAGTCTCCATTCTTTCTTCTGTCTTCCACTACTAATCTTGCTCAGACTCAGTGTAATTCATCCTAACCTGATAATCTTGCTCAAAGTCCGTTATTTATACCATTTTACTAATCGTGCTCACTATCTTTGTCATTCCCCCTACAGTTTGCTCAGTCTTTCCCTGTGGCTAGAATTCTTAATCTCCATGTCTGCTTGCACATCCTGTTATCAGGAAAAGACAATGTTGGTAGATAGAGCTTGTTCTGTTCAATAAACATGTGCACAATTTATGGACAACAATGAAGTGGACTGAGAGCAGCAATGTTTAGTCTCCTACGTTGCTCATCCCTGGATGTTATCCATTTTTTGGTTAACTCTACATTCATTTTTACAAATCTAAATTTTTTTTTGCAATGACTACAACCCACTAAAGCCTGCTCCAAGACCTCAGAAATGAGGTATCTAAGGAAGGTCGTTGAAGTAACAAGAAGAGACATGGTCTGTAACTATACGATATGGTAAGGCTTCAAAACCCAGCCACTGCAGACCCGAGAAGAACAGTCCCAACTATGATGGTTTGGCCATGTCTGCAGAATGGAAGAAGATTGGCTACCATGACAGATATAGGAAGCTAAGAGCCAGGGATCCAGTTCTCCAAGAAGACCCAGAGTCTGCTGAAAGGACAACATTAGACAATCTGCAGGACTGAGAACTAGGCTGGAACCAGGCCAGGAGGAAGACAGCCAACAGGATAGTGTGGCGCTCTCTTTGGCAAACCTCTACACCCCATGGTAGAAGAGGAACGACTTTGTAAGGAGGTAGTAAATTTTCTTTCCTGCAGTCAGTTCTTTCCCTTTGAAATTCTCCTGACCCATATCTTTCAGATCCAGTTTATCTTCCATCATGTCATCTTCAGGAAAATGTCATTGCTGTGTACTTCCATCTTTGTTTGGGAAATTTCCTCCAGTATACTGGTTTGCTCATCAAATAGAATTAGATTGTTAAATTCACTTAGAATTTTTTTTTCCATACAGAGTGTCCCTGGCATAATAGAGTGCTTGAAAATTGTGACTCGGGACAACTCGATGCGCATCGCAAAATTTGCATTTGATTATGCTATGAGACATGGGCGTAAGAAGGTGACAGCAGTCCATAAGGCTAACATTATGTGAGTTACTGTCTTTGTCTTTGTCCTCATACTCTTTTCTGCATCTAAAATTATACCTACTCCTCTTTTATGTTTATTTCATCTGGAATAAATTATTTCAAGGTACTCAGAATATATTTCAAAAGCTCTGATATATCATATTTATTGGAATGCAAATAAATTTACATAAATTCTTTTAGTTTATCTCAAGATCTTACACATTTTCTGTCCTGCGTGTGTCCTGATATTCTGTGTTCTTATGTGCCAGTCTAGATAGTGAAAATAGAATATTTCAAATCTATAAAAGCCATATTCAAGTCCAAGTGGTACAGAGAGCACCCAGGTCACATAAAAGATGATGCTTATCACCAGCTATGTAGGTGATACCAGGTCATCATTTTCCATTTACGCACTGGTCACAATACTATCTATCACAAGTACAGGATTGATCCAACAGATCTCTGCTCCTGTGGCACCAGGCCCATGACAGCTGAACATCTGCTCCAGTCCTACCCAACTTACAGCAGTGAACGGTGTGGCATATGGCAACAACTCACTTCTCTGAATGAAAAACTGTCTGGAGATGCCAGGAACCTTGAGCTGACTACTGCCTTTATTAGAGTCATTAATGTGGAAGTCTGAGGGTGAACGAGATGCCAGGAACCTTGAGCTGACTGCTGCTTTTATTAGAGTCATTAATTTAGAAGTCTGAGGGCAAATGAGATGTCAGGAACCTTGAGCTGACTACTGCCTTTAATAGAGTCATTAATATAGAAGTCTGAGGGCAAACGAAGAAGATGATCTTTTTTCTGTTCTGTATTCTTATTTTATATTCATAAATAGGACAGTAGAGCTATTACAGGTTATAATGTGTAATAATTACTCATGAGATGGAACCATGGCTTCAGTCCGGGGAGAATATAATATATGGTATGTATGTAAAAAATAGTAAAGACAATTGTGACGTTTATTTTCATGTTACTAACTGCCACATTCTGCTAGGGGTTAGTTCTGAAGTGATTATGTTCAACACAAACAATGGCCAATTAATATGTTTATAAGAAAGTACTCATGGTGTACAGATAGAGTACACATTTATTATGATCCACATTTGAAGTTATCATAAAAATCCATAAGCAATAGGCCCACACTCATTTTGACTGTTATACTAGATACTCAACATATTCTGTGTAAGTCTGCTGCAGTCCATACATTGATTTATAATCCTAGTTATCCAGATAATATCGTCCATGGAATCCAATAAAATATAGATACTATTGACACATCCACGCCGATAACATATGGAAATATAAGCAGATGTTAGCGACACAATCTCAAAACACAGCTATCTCGGCCAGCTACGCCACAAAGATCTCAAAACACAGCCATCTCACCCAGCTACACAAAACTTTTTTGTTATTGTCGTGCACGAGCACTCGTCATAATTCTTACGTGTAACGACGCGTTAAGCAGCGTCCTTTGTAGCACCACAAAGTTCCAAGATAATGGATGCTCTGCGGTGTGGAAAAAGAGCTGTAACAACTGTCTAACTGTCTGATTTTCTAGGTAGGTGAGATTGTTGCAAAAACTGATAACATTTACAGGGCCAGTTTAAGACACTTAGGACCCACTTAGGGGCCTATGTATATAAAAAGTGATTGGTTATAAATGGCTGAGTGTTAATGTTAATATAAAATGCATGTTTTGCAATAAAATATAGAAAAGGTCATGCTCTATATGTATTACATTTGATAAATAGCCCACTTAGAATTCTGTTATTCTCACTTTGCCTGTTGCAAACATAAAATTAAGGTAGTTCTATAGCAGATACTGCTGGGGGGGGGGGGGGGGGGGTGGGTGTAGTGTTAAAGACTTTGCTATACAAGGCCTCAACTTAATGAGGTGGGGTGACCAGTTCTTTTCCTTGCTGCCTTTGCCTTTCTTAATTCAAGAGCCGAATCAGGTATTCATTTTTACAGCTGGATAGACTGGAGTGTGAAACTACCAGAATTCAAAACTGGTAACTTTGCCTCAATAAGCAAGAGCACTAACCATTCTGCCAATTGATGCTGTCTCTGCAGACATAGTCATTAAAAAAAAATGTGTTCTCCAGAAATGACCCTCCCCACTACTCACTTTAGGTGATATTTTGATTCATTCGGTCAGTTAGGCTTAACTTACAACGTTGTTGTAAACTTTTACCATATACATATCTGAATTGTGAACTTGACCTATTTCATTATGACCTATTTCTTCTCACACTCTCAGACATGTCAGAACTCTCTACCATTCTCCCAACTTCTCCTCCATTACTTGTTCCATGATGAATATGACTTTCACAACAGAACATATAAAATATTGGACTTCCTCCATAGGAAATTGTATTCTGAGGATTATCTCACCTCTCCCGTATAATGCATCTCTCGACAGAAAACCCTTAACCTCAGGCACAAAACTAGTCTGACAGTTAAATAAGTTAAAAAAAAAATAATATATATAATTCATAATCAGGATTATTAGAGGAAAGTATAACATCTCCCAGCAAGACTTTCTCAACCTTCTTTTTTTTTTTATGCTCATATTACCATATGCACATCATCATCATGAGCTGCCATGTCCACATCAAAGGTTATGTAGAGTTTAAAGCAGTGGTCTTCAGCCTGGGCGATATCGCCCACTACTGGATGTTCTGGGATTTTTAATGAGCACTTCAAAAGTGAAAGAAATAGTGACCATTTCAGAGATGTGGTTAAAACTTGGTTTTATCAAATAATTGAAACGAGTTTAATGGTAAAGGATGAAAAAAGTAAGCGGTGACAGGGATTTGAACCTGTGAAAACTTGTTCCACAGCCCAACAGCCTATCACCTGAGCCATCATGCCAATACATATGTTTGCCGTTTTGACTATAACAGTGATATGTGCATACATGGAGGGGTGTAATATTACAAATAAAGCGGAAAGCCCAAATAAATTGGGCTTCCCTAGATATATTTTTAATTCAATTAAGAATAATCACATTGATCTGGAAATTACGCAAATTCAAGCAGTAGCCATAATAAACAATGACTTTTTATGGAGCCTACCTTAATGGCCATGCTACATAGACAGTTACACTGTATGCACTGAAATTTAACATGATAACAAGATCAATTGACCTGATAAACGTGAGGGTTGTAGAATGGATGCTGCATCCATTCAAGGCAAATGTCTGTGACGTAGATGTGACATGTCAAGAGGAATTCTTGAAATTTTTCCATGATGATGAATGTAGAGTTGGGACCAAAAGATGCAGCAATAGAGAATGCAGTCAGCGACCCATAGCTTGACTGCTTGCATCAGGGTCAGCGAACCAGAGCTGACCAAGACCGTATTCCACCTCCACGTGGTGGTCCTGGAAACAGTCTGCAGCAGTGCAGCCTGGCTGAGCGAGTACGGATCGAAGAGGGAAGGCAAACCCGGTCCCAAAAAATGCCGTGCTGAAGTCGGATGTGTCGACCGAAAGGTGCAGATATCACAGCTACGGCGTAAACAGACACAACGCAACCACCGTCCTTTTCAGGGCGAACGAGGAAGAAGAAGAAGAAGAATATAGAGTTGATCCTCTTCTTTCTTCTTCTTCGTACACTCTCAGACATCCACTTGAATGTTCTTGAAGAAAGCAGTAGTCAGTTTGAGGCTATTTGAATCCCTGTAAAGCTTTTCCACGAAAGGAACTGGCGTCGGCCATATGCACGTTCTCTGAACCGCATATAAGGGGCAACTTTGAAGCAGATGTTAGCAACGATTCAAAAGTGTTGTGATCCAGTGGATCCCATCTCATTGTAACATCACCGGCAATGAAGAGGCAGACAGAATGGCAAAAGAAGGTTCACATCTATCTCAGCCTGATGCAAGCATAACTTTCGAGGAGGCAAAGAGTTTTATCAGAATCAGATACAGAAACAAATGGAATGTAGAACATCCAGGTCACACACAGAATGATGCTTACTACAGGCTCAACAGAAGAGAACAAGTGGTAATCTTCAGACTCCACACTGGCCACAACAGACTGAGATACCATCTATTCAACAAGCTAAAGATAGGAACTACTGATCAGTGTAACTGTGGCACTGATAAAATGACTGCTGAGCTGATCTTAACCAGGGTGTATATTTACAACTCTGGCAGAACAAGAAAATGTCCTCTCTCTCCACATTTATGGAGCAAAATTTCAATAATACATTTAGCTTTAGCAACTTTGTACTTAGTTGAATCTGGTTTCATCACAGTCAGTAGATGTTTTTACAAAACAAATAAATCAGCTGGACAAAGTAGAAAGAGGAGATCTCATCTGAACCTGTCTGCTTTAATACCTGATACTGAGACGCTTGTTAAAGTGCTTCAAGGACAAGTACTACATAAAAATAGAAAGAAAAAAATAAGAATCCAATCATGTTAATATAATTTGATATTTTTATGAATAGGTTTGTGCGAGTAATTATAAAACTTTAGTTGGAAATTTGTTCCATGTTTAGGAGATTTGAATTGATGTTATTTAAAGATTCTAGTGAATGATTACCACAATGTAACAATTTATGTAGGTGGGCAGTAGAGATTTTGGACATGTTAAAGTGTTAAAAACTGGACCCTAGTCCAAAATAGGACCAAGGGTATCTTCGTCTTCTTCTTCTTTGTTCACCCTCAGATGTTAACTTGAATAAGTTCAAAGAAAGCAGTGGTCAACTTAAGGCTGTTGATATCTCCATAGATTTTCTCCAGGAATGGTACTAGTGATGGCCATGTGCGTTTTCTCTGTTCCTCGTATGTTAGGCACCTTTAAAGCAGATGTTCGGCAGTCATTTTATTGATGATACAGTCACACTCATCAGTAGTTCCTATCTTTAATTTGTTGAATAGATGGTATCTCAATCTGTTATGACCTGTGCGAAGTCCGAAGATTACCACTTGTTCACTTCTGCTGAGCTGGTAATATGGGTCATTTTTTGTGTGGCCTGGATGCTCTTGCTCCCACTTGTGCCTGTATCTGCACTTGATAAAACTCTTGGCCTCCTCATCAGTTAAATTAGTGTCAAGTTGAGGAAGCTTTCCCCCTTCCTTTGCCAATCTGTCAGCCTCTTCATTTCCAGGGATGTTGCAGTGAGAAGGGATCCACTGTATCACAACTCTTTTGTATTGCTGACATAGTCTGTGAATTGTTACTCTTAGGTCATCCAGTTCAGCATTACTTTGACTTTTCAGCGTTGTAATTACTGACAGTGCATCTGAGAAGATAGCTACTGGTCTCTCTGAGCTTTCTTCTGTCATTAGAATTTCTGATGCAGTTTTTAAGACCTCTGCCTCTGCTCTGAAATTACTTGAAAATTTTCCTGTATGAAGTATATAATTTATTACATTTTTATAAAGGGCATTTATGTTAGAAGTTGGCAGGCTTCACACTTCAGTTTAATAACAGCTCATAAGTTATCCTTTGTTTTTTTATTACAGGAAATTAGGAGATGGTTTGTTCATGCAATGTTGTGAAGAGGTCTCCAAACTGTACCCGAAGATCAAATATGAAACTATGATTATTGACAATTGTTGTATGCAGGTAAGTTGCATGATGATACTCTTCTTTCTTTGTGTGAGTTTGAGACAGTGAGAGAGAAAGAGAGTAAGGAAAGAGAGAAAGAAACAGAGTAAGGAGAAAGAGGAAAAGAAAATCACCACTACACTTAGCACTTGTGAAAGATAATCATCATAATTTTTGTATCTGTGAAAAAAAAACTACCGCAATAATATGTGTGTGTGTATAAAAAAAATATATATTTATGTAAAAGGTAAGGGAGCCGTGCTGACATAATGGTTACCACACTGAGCTCGCGATCAAGTGAGCCAGGTTCGCGCCCTGGCGAGGACATTTGAAGCAGTGTCTTCGACCGGGACTTGGACTGGATTAATTCGAGTCCTGGCAAAGACATTTGAGAGAGTGCCTTTGACCAGGGACTACAATAACTTGAGCGGCTCCTGAGTACAAACCCTCTGTGAATGGGCAGGGGCGAAGATGGCACGGACATCTGGCTCCTGACCGGGTGGGAAGGAAAGTCCACAGGTTCCCCAGCTTCGCAAGGCCATAAAATTTGTTTCATGTCATTGGGGCCGAAGGGCTGAAGCCCAAGTGTCGCTGGATAGGGAAAAAAAAATGTAAAAGGTAAAGGTAGTCCCATAGCAGCTACTGCTAGCAGGGGAGTGTAAGAGACTTCACTACACTAGGTCCAGCATCGAGAAGTGGGGTGATCAGTTCCCTTCCTCACTGCCTTTTCCTTCCCTAACTCAAGTGGTACCCATTTACAGCTGGGTAGACTGAAGCGCGTCGATACCATGAATCGAACGAGGCACCTTTGCCACAAGAGATCAGCGCTCTAACCACTCTGTCAATCGTACGCTCATATATATTTATGTACACAAGCATATTGTGTATATTTGTTCATTACCGTGGAGCTCCCTGTAATGCACAGGCCTTCAGCAACTACACGCGAAGCCATCTTGAGTCATGTGCTATCAGCTAAAGATCATTTCACGCCTTCATGTCTGTGTCCAATTCCTTTTCCATTTATATTTTTGGCCTTATGCTGTTTCTATTTTACCCTGGGGGATTTCAGAACAAAAACTGTCTTGTAGTGCTGTCAGCTGGTTTCCTCATTGTGTGCCGTATACAATGCCTTTTTATTTTCCTCACATCTTGTTCTGCTGGTATTTGTCTGGCTGTTCTTACCAGTTCCACATTGGTAACATTGTCATACCATTTCAATCTTTCTGTTCTGTGCTGGCACCCATTTAAGAAAGTCTGTAACTTCTTAGCTGTAATTTTTGTTGTTCTCCATGTTTCAGAGCCATACAACAGGACCAACTTAACATTTGAGAAGATTCGGATTTTTGTGTTGTACTTAGTTAAATAAAGAAAAACCCAAAAATATCAATATATCCCAATGCCTTTAGAATTCTTATTTTGAAATTGTGCATATTTTACTAGGGCCCAAAAGGACAGGGAGGAACCGCAACACTGTAACCTACAAGGCATGTTATAGAAGGTGACTAAATAGGGTTGGATATAGGACTAGTTATCCCAACTTGTAGAATCTTTAAGCCAGAGCAATTTAAAAAAAATTGGGCTTAAATTAGTAGCAAGACATAAATTAGATGATAGGAAACTCTTTACAGAGCGATACAACAGGAAGCAATCTGATCATCAGAAGAAGTCCCCCCGTCCGACAAGTGTTTCGGCCCGATATACTCCTTTACACTCTAAGGGGAGCGGGCCAACTTGGGTCATGACTCCCAAGAGTCTCAGCCTCCTGTTGTCTTGTATCGAAAATGAACCCATTTCACTTATGGTAGCAACTTTAATCCACAACTCCGCCAGCCGTGGAGGCAATTGTGAAAGTAACAAAGAGAAGACAAATTATTCCATTCGTTCCATCGCACACACTGAGACACCATCGCGAAGCCGACGCCACTGCGCATTCGCCACTGAAATTCTGACACTGACACCTCTATAATATACTCCGCCTGTCGCCTCTCAGCCACAGCCATTTCACTAGTACACCAAAAACTCAGTGTATTGTGGACTTAGAAAAATTCCTGGTGTTTTCTGTACCGCAGCATTTATTGTCACGATTTCCATTGCCCATTGCGGCTGTTCCACAGCCAGCCTGATGCCTTTTCGGCAGTTTCACTAAGCCTCTTCAGTGCCCTTGTTCTCGACTGTCCCCTCAGCCCCAACAGTTTCAATAGATCGTACACTGGTGTAGCCACAAGCCCTCTTGCGCCCACTTCAACAGCCATGACCCTTGCAGTGAACCCATCGTGTCTCAGATCTGCGGCCAGATCACTATACTTGGCCGCTTTGAACAAATGTTGCTCGTCTAATCTGGATTCAAATGGCACGGTCAGTTCAATCAGTATGACCTGAAGCGTTGCTGAAGAATGAAGCACTATATCCGGCCGTCTCCGCGATTTTCTGATACTCTCTGGATATGCACCTCGTCCAGGTAGGTCTACCGCCATCTCCCACTCGCTTGCACAGTCAAGAAGAGATGGTAAACTGCTACCAGGTTTACTCAGTTTGGGGTGTGCTGACTTTCCTGCCCTCAGAAAGTATGTATTTGCGGTGTTCGGCCTGGGTTTGCTATTCGCCTTCATCCTTGCCAGATCTATTGTCGCAGCTAGCTCATTTAGCCTTTTGTTATGGCGCCAAGTGTATCGCCCTTGCCCTAAAGACACCTTACACACTGAGAGCACGTGTTCAAGTGTCTGCCTCCCCTGGCACAGGGGGCACTGCTCATCATCCGACTTTCCCCATTTCACAAGGTTGGTGGCCGACGGCAGCAGGTCATACATTGATCTAACAACGAAGCTGAGCCTAAGAGGTGCCATATGCCATATATCATTCCATGTCAAGGACCTCTGCAGGGCTCCTTCCCATGTAGTCCATTGGCCTTGTTGGACCTGCTGCACTGCTTTTTGCAACCTCTTATCATTCTCAGCTCCTCGTATCTCCTGAACTACCATGTCTCTGCGCTCCTTGCTTGATGCCTTGGACCACCAGCGGATGTCTCCATGACCAAATCCCCGTCTATTCGTTTGTGTGTATCCGATTACCTCCCTCAGTTTGAGTGACTCTTGGGCAGCATCAACAGCTTCTTCCACTCTCCACTTCCTTCCCGTTTTCAGTGTGGGCTGAATGGACTTAACCACGTCATCAGCTGACTCGCGTAGCATCATTGCAAGCCTTGCCTTTCCAACTTTGTACTCTTCAACAACTGACTTGAAAGGAAGCAGAAGTTTTGACTTTTTGCAGTACAGTGCTACATCTGACAGACCTGGTGGTACCCCTAGCCACTTTCTCATGAACTTGTTGACCTTCTGCTCTATAACTTCCACTGTACTTTTGCTTATTTCATATATAAGCAGTGGCCACAGCAACTTCGGTATCAACATGAACTGGAGGCATCACAGTTTGAACTTTCCCAGGAGTCTGCTTTGGTCTATGATCTGTAGCCCTCTGTCTGCCATTTCTATTGTCTGTCGCACTGCCTTCGAGTCTTTTAATGAGGCATCGTACACCCTGCCGAGACTTTTAACAGGTTCCTCAATGACAGTAGGGATTCTTTGATTGGAAACCATGAATATGTCCTCTGCTATCTTCCCTTTCCTGACTGATAGGCTTCTCAACTTCTTGGGTTTGAAGCTCATTCTGCACCAGCTGACTAGTTCATCCAGGCGTGCTAACATCCTCCGGGCCTGATGTTCATCTGATGTCAGAATTGTTGTGTCGTCCATGAATGCTTTGAGCGGTGGCATGTGACACATTCCACAGAGCTTTGACCTATAGCCATTCCTTCAGCCGCATTGAGGATTACCTGCATAGCCATCACGAATAGTATCGGAGAGATGGTACACCCCATTGCAATTCCTACTTCAAGGCCAATCCACTTCGTTGTGTACTCTCTGGTTGAAAATCTGACAGCAAACCCTGCGAAATACAGCTTCAGCATTGCTGCAATCTCTTGTGGAACATGATACATTTCTAGGGCCTGCCACAACATCTGGTGTGGAACGGATCCATAAGCATTCGCTTGATCCAACCAGATTACATGGAGGTTTGTTCTGTCAGACTTTGCCTTTTGGATTGCTTCCCAGATTATTGTGGCATGCTCTAGACATCCTGGTGTACCTGGGATACCTCCTTTCTGAATGGTAGTGTCAATGTACCCATTTGCCAGGAGGTATGTAGTGAGTCTTTTCGCCATCACTGAGAAGAATATCTTCCCTTCCACATTTAAGTAGTGAGATTGGCCTGAACTGACTGATGTCTGTGGAATTTTGCTCCTTCGGGATGTAGACTTCGTTCGCCTTTCTCCATTCCTTGCTTACAAGCTGGGTTTTCCACACATTCTTCAGTAAACAGAGCAGTCGTTTGAGCACTTCAGGGCATCTCTTATACACCACATATGGAACACCATTAGGACCTGGAGCTGACTTGCACCGAGCTTTCTGGACAATGCTTTCTACCTCTTGCACCGTTGGGGGCTTGGTGTTAAATTCAGCTCCTGGCTTACTCGGCCATTTAAGGCCTGCCATGCTGATGAGCGGCTCATCTCTGCGACCATCTGAATATGTCATTCTGAGGTGTTCTTCCAGGTCTTCTTTCTTGATGTTTAGCGTACCAGACCGTGGCTGCTCAAACAGTTCTTTGGCAAACTTGAAGGGCGCCCTGAAGAATCTTTCCTTATCCCTTCTAGTCTTCCGTCTCTTCCTGCACAACCTTTCTGCTCTACAAAGGGCATTATGTTGGCCTTTCAGGTGCTCCCAAACCTGTCGTAACCCTTCTTTCTCTGTGGCAACTGCGTTCTTGAACAGTTTTCGGGCATTCTTCTTCTGTTTCCTGATTTCTTCTATTTTAATTTGTCTTCTTCTTTTTTGTGGTGGGTTACTTTCCCTTGCCTCCCTCACTCCGAACACTTTGCGACAGTGCAGATATATTATGTCGCCGAAGATTTCCAGCTTCTTCTCCAAAGTTATCTGCTTCAGGTTTTTTATCCAACTCTTTTGCCAAGGCTTCGTCCAGCTGTTCCCAAAGCCCTTTTGCACTGGCAGGTGGAAACTTGATTGCATCTCTCTTCCCGTCCAAGAAGTGTGTGAGATCATCATCAGGCAGATCAACTTGAATGTACTCAGCACTGTGGATTGACTCCTGGCTGCGTTCTTATAACGTCTTATCCTTCGAGACAGAGCGCTGTTGATCTCCCCATATGACCTCCCACACCCCTTTCTCGTTCGGTGGATTTTCATTCCTCTCTGAGTAGAGAATTCCCTACCACTGGCACATGGAAATTCCAGCCGTTGTTCAGAGCTCGAAGTCCGTGTAATGGGTCTGGTCGATTCCACTGAGGCGCCTGTTAATTCACCATTCCCCCCCCCCCCCCCCCTTTCGGTAAATCCTGGGGGCATCTATCATTTTTGGGTCCTGTAGCAATTGAATACAGCTTACGGGGTGCTAACCCGGTCAGCCGGTTTCTAGTCTTTCCCAGTGTCATCTGTTTTTCCAGAAGTCAATCGGTCTTTTCCCTATCATCACTGGTTTGACCATGTAACTATGATAGGAAACTCTTTACAGAGCGATACAACAGGAAGCAATCTGATCATCAGAAGAAGTCCCCCCGTCCGACAAGTGTTTCGGCCCGATATACTCCTTTACACTCTAAGGGGAGCTGGCCCACTTGGGTCATGACTCCCAAGTGTCTCAGCCTCCTGTTGTCTTGTATCGAAAATGAACCCATTTCACTTATGGTAGCAACTTTAATTCACAACTCCGCCAGCCGTGGAGGCAATTGTGAAAGTAACAAAGAGAAGACAAATTATTCCGTTCGTTCCGTCGCACACACTTAGACACCATCGCGAAGCCGACGCCACTGCGCATTCGCCACTGAAATTCTGACACTGACACCTCTATAATATACTCCGCCTGTCGCCTCTCAGCCACAGCCATTTCACTAGTACACCAAAAACTCAGCGTATTGTGGACTTAGAAAAATTCCTGGTGTTTTCTGTACCGCAGCATTTATTGTCACGATTTCCATTGCCCATTGCGGCTGTTCCACAGCCAGCCTGATGCCTTTTCAGCAGTTTCACTAAGCCTCTTCAGTGCCCTTGTTCTCGACTGTCCCCTCAGCCCCAACAGTTTCAATAGATCATACACTGGTGTAGCCACAAGCCCTCTTGCGCCCACTTCAACAGCCATGACCCTTGCAGTGAACCCATCGTGTCTCAGATCTGCGGCCAGATCACTATACTTGGCCGCTTTGAACAAATGTTGCTCGTCTAATCTGGATTCAAATGGCACGGTCAGTTCAATCAGTATGACCTGAAGCGTTGCTGAAGAATGAAGCACTATATCCGGCCGGCCGTCTCCGCGATTTTCTGATACTCTCTGGATATGCACCTCGTCCAGGTAGGTCTACCGCCATCTCCCACTCGCTTGCACAGTCAAGAAGAGATGGTAAACTGCTACCAGGTTTACTCGGTTTGGGGTGTGCTGACTTTCCTGCCCTCAGAAAGTATGTATTTTCGGTGTTCGGCCTGGGTTTGCTATTCGCCTTCATCCTTGCCAGATCTATTGTCGCAGCTATCTCATTTAGCCTTTTGTTATGGCGCCAAGTGTATCGCCCTTGCCCTAAAGACACCTTACACACTGAGAGCACGTGTTCAAGTGTCTGCCTCCCCTGGCACAGGGGGCACTGCTCATCATCCGACTTTCCCCATTTCACAAGGTTGGTGGCCGACGGCAGCAGGTCATACATTGATCTAACAACGAAGCTGAGCCTAAGAGGTGCCATATGCCATATATCATTCCATGTCAAGGACCTCTGCAGGGCTCCTTCCCATGTAGTCCATTGGCCTTGTTGGACCTGCTGCACTGCTTTTTGCAACCTCTTATCATTCTCAGCTCCTCGTATCTCCTGAACTACCATGTCTCTGCGCTCCTTGCTTGATGCCTTGGACCACCAGCGGATGTCTCCATGACCAAATCCCCGTCTATTCGTTTGTGTGTATCCGATTACCTCCCTCAGTTTGAGTGACTCTTGGGCAGCATCAACAGCTTCTTCCACTCTCCACTTCCTTCCCGTTTTTACAGTGTGGGCTGAATGGACTTAACCACGTCATCAGCTGACTCGCGTAGCATCATTGCAAGCCTTGCCTTTCCAACTTTGTACTCTTCAACAACTGACTTGAAAGGAAGCAGAAGTTTTGACTTTTTGCAGTACAGTGCTACATCTGACAGACCTGGTGGTACCCCTAGCCACTTTCTCATGAACTTGTTGACCTTCTGCTCTATAGCTTCCACTGTACTTGTGCTTATTTCATATATAAGCAGTGGCCACAGCAACTTCGGTATCAACATGAACTGGAGGCATCACAGTTTGAACTTTCCCAGGAGTCTGCTTTGGTCTATGATCTGTAGCCCTCTGTCTGCCATTTCTATTGTCTGTCGCACTGCCTTCAAGTCTTTTAATGAGGCATCGTACACCCTGCCGAGACTTTTAACAGGTTCCTCAATGACAGTAGGGATTCTTTGATTGGAAACCATGAATATGTCCTCTGCTATCTTCCCTTTCCTGACTGATAGGCTTCTCAACTTCTTGGGTTTGAAGCTCATTCTGCACCAGCTGACTAGTTCATCCAGGCGTGCTAACATCCTCCGGGCCTGATGTTCATCTGATGTCAGAATTGTTGTGTCGTCCATGAATGCTTTGAGCGGTGGCATGTGACACATTCCACAGAGCTTTGACCTATAGCCATTCCTTCAGCCGCATTGAGGATTACCTGCATAGCCATCACGAATAGTATCGGAGAGATGGTACACCCCATTGCAATTCCTACTTCAAGGCCAATCCACTTCGTTGTGTACTCTCTGGTTGAAAATCTGACAGCAAACCCTGCGAAATACAGCTTCAGCATTGCTGCAATCTCTTGTGGAACATGATACATTTCTAGGGCCTGCCACAACATCTGGTGTGGAACGGATCCATAAGCATTCGCTTGATCCAACCAGATTACATGGAGGTTTGTTCTGTCAGACTTTGCCTTTTGGATTGCTTCCCAGATTATTGTGGCATGCTCTAGACATCCTGGTGTACCTGCGATACCTCCTTTCTGAATGGTAGTGTCAATGTACCCATTTGCCAGGATGTATGTAATGAGTCTTTTCGCCATCACTGAGAAGAATATCTTCCCTTCCACATTTAAGTAGTGAGATTGGCCTGAACTGACTGATGTCTGTGGAATTTTGCTCCTTCGGGATGTAGACTCCGTTCGCCTTTCTCCATTCCTTGCTTACAAGCTGGGTTTTCCACACATTCTTCAGTAAACAGAGCAGTCGTTTGAGCACTTCAGGGCATCTCTTATACACCACATATGGAACACCATTAGGACCTGGAGCTGACTTGCACCGAGCTTTCTGGACAATGCTTTCTACCTCTTGCACTGTTGGGGGCTTGGTGTTAAATTCAGCTCCTGGCTTACTCGGCCATTTAAGGCCTGCCATGCTGATGAGCGGCTCATCTCTGCGACCATCTGAATATGTCATTCTGAGGTGTTCTTCCAGGTCTTCTTTCTTGATGTTTAGCGTACCAGACCGTGGCTGCTCAAACAGTTCTTTGGCAAACTTGAAGGGCGCCCTGAAGAATCTTTCCTTATCCCTTCTAGTCTTCCGTCTCTTCCTGCACAACCTTTCTGCTCTACAAAGGGCATTATGTTGGCCTTTCAGGTGCTCCCAAACCTGTCGTAACCCTTCTTTCTCTGTGGCAACTGCGTTCTTGAACAGTTTTCGGGCATTCTTCTTCTGTTTCCTGATTTCTTCTATTTTAATTTGTCTTCTTCTTTTTTGTGGTGGGTTACTTTCCCTTGCCTCCCTCACTCCGAACACTTTGCGACAGTGCAGATATATTATGTCGCCGAAGATTTCCAGCTTCTTCTCCAAAGTTATCTGCTTCAGGTTTTTATCCAACTCTTTTGCCAAGGCTTCGTCCAGCTGTTCCCAAAGCCCTTTTGCACTGGCAGGTGGAAACTTGATTGCATCTCTCTTCCCGTCCAAGAAGTGTGTGAGATCATCATCAGGCAGATCAACTTGAATGTACTCAGCACTGTGGATTGACTCCTGGCTGCGTTCTTATAACGTCTTATCCTTCGAGACAGAGCGCTGTTGATCTCCCCATATGACCTCCCACACCCCTTTCTCGTTCGGTGGATTTTCATTCCTCTCTGAGTAGAGAATTCCCTACCACTGGCACATGGAAATTCCAGCCGTTGTTCAGAGCTCGAAGTCCGTGTAATGGGTCTGGTCGATTCCACTGAGGCGCCTGTGGATTCACCATTCTCCCCCCCCCCCCCCCTTTCGGTAAATCCTGGGGGCATCTATCATTTTTGGGTCCTGTAGCAATTGAATACAGCTTACGGGGTGCTAACCCGGTCAGCCGGTTTCTAGTCTTTCCCAGTGTCATCTGTTTTTCCAGAAGTCAATCGGTCTTTTCCCTATCATCACTGGTTTGACCATGTAACTATGATAGGAAACTCTTTACAGAGCGATACAACAGGAAGCAATCTGATCATCAGAAGAAGTCCCCCCGTCCGACAAGTGTTTCGGCCCGATATACTCCTTTACACTCTAAGGGGAGCTGGCCCACTTGGGTCATGACTCCCAAGTGTCTCAGCCTCCTGTTGTCTTGTATCGAAAATGAACCCATTTCACTTATGGTAGCAACTTTAATTCACAACTCCGCCAGCCGTGGAGGCAATTGTGAAAGTAACAAAGAGAAGACAAATTATTCCGTTCGTTCCGTCGCACACACTGAGACACCATCGCGAAGCCGACGCCACTGCGCATTCGCCACTGAAATTCTGACACTGACACCTCTATAATATACTCCGCCTGTCGCCTCTCAGCCACAGCCATTTCACTAGTACACCAAAAACTCAGCGTATTGTGGACTTAGAAAAAATTCCTGGTGTTTTCTGTACCGCAGCATTTATTGTCACGATTTCCATTGCCCATTGCGGCTGTTCCACAGCCAGCCTGATGCCTTTTCGGCAGTTTCACTAAGCCTCTTCAGTGCCCTTGTTCTCGACTGTCCCCTCAGCCCCAACAGTTTCAATAGATCATACACTGGTGTAGCCACAAGCCCTCTTGCGCCCACTTCAACAGCCATGACCCTTGCAGTGAACCCATCGTGTCTCAGATCTGCGGCCAGATCACTATACTTGGCCGCTTTGAACAAATGTTGCTCGTCTAATCTGGATTCAAATGGCACGGTCAGTTCAATCAGTATGACCTGAAGCGTTGCTGAAGAATGAAGCACTATATCCGGCCGTCTCCGCGATTTTTGATACTCTCTGGATATGCACCTCGTCCAGGTAGGTCTACCGCCATCTCCCACTCGCTTGCACAGTCAAGAAGAGATGGTAAACTGCTACCAGGTTTACTCGGTTTGGGGTGTGCTGACTTTCCTGCCCTCAGAAAGTATGTATTTTCGGTGTTCGGCCTGGGTTTGCTATTCGCCTTCATCCTTGCCAGATCTATTGTCGCAGCTAGCTCATTTAGCCTTTTGTTATGGCGCCAAGTGTATCGCCCTTGCCCTAAAGACACCTTACACACTGAGAGCACGTGTTCAAGTGTCTGCCTCCCCTGGCACAGGGGGCACTGCTCATCATCCGACTTTCCCCATTTCACAAGGTTGGTGGCCGACGGCAGCAGGTCATACATTGATCTAACAACGAAGCTGAGCCTAAGAGGTGCCATATGCCATATATCATTCCATGTCAAGGACCTCTGCAGGGCTCCTTCCCATGTAGTCCATTGGCCTTGTTGGACCTGCTGCACTGCTTTTTGCAACCTCTTATCATTCTCAGCTCCTCGTATCTCCTGAACTACCATGTCTCTGCGCTCCTTGCTTGATGCCTTGGACCACCAGCGGATGTCTCCATGACCAAATCCCCGTCTATTCGTTTGTGTGTATCCGATTACCTCCCTCAGTTTGAGTGGACTCTTGGGCAGCATCAACAGCTTCTTCCACTCTCCACTTCCTTCCCGTTTTCAGTGTGGGCTGAATGGACTTAACCACGTCATCAGCTGACTCGCGTAGCATCATTGCAAGCCTTGCCTTTCCAACTTTGTACTCTTCAACAACTGACTTGAAAGGAAGCAGAAGTTTTGACTTTTTGCAGTACAGTGCTACATCTGACAGACCTGGTGGTACCCCTAGCCACTTTCTCATGAACTTGTTGACCTTCTGCTCTATAGCTTCCACTGTACTTGTGCTTATTTCATATATAAGCAGTGGCCACAGCAACTTCGGTATCAACATGAACTGGAGGCATCACAGTTTGAACTTTCCCAGGAGTCTGCTTTGGTCTATGATCTGTAGCCCTCTGTCTGCCATTTCTATTGTCTGTCGCACTGCCTTCAAGTCTTTTAATGAGGCATCGTACACCCTGCCGAGACTTTTAACAGGTTCCTCAATGACAGTAGGGATTCTTTGATTGGAAACCATGAATATGTCCTCTGCTATCTTCCCTTTCCTGACTGATAGGCTTCTCAACTTCTTGGGTTTGAAGCTCATTCTGCACCAGCTGACTAGTTCATCCAGGCGTGCTAACATCCTCCGGGCCTGATGTTCATCTGATGTCAGAATTGTTGTGTCGTCCATGAATGCTTTGAGCGGTGGCATGTGACACATTCCACAGAGCTTTGACCTATAGCCATTCCTTCAGCCGCATTGAGGATTACCTGCATAGCCATCACGAATAGTATCGGAGAGATGGTACACCCCATTGCAATTCCTACTTCAAGGCCAATCCACTTCGTTGTGTACTCTCTGGTTGAAAATCTGACAGCAAACCAACGAAATACAGCTTCAGCATTGCTGCAATCTCTTGTGGAACATGATACATTTCTAGGGCCTGCCACAACATCTGGTGTGGAACGGATCCATAAGCATTCGCTTGATCCAACCAGATTACATGGAGGTTTGTTCTGTCAGACTTTGCCTTTTGGATTGCTTCCCAGATTATTGTGGCATGCTCTAGACATCCTGGTGTACCTGGATACCTCCTTTCTGAATGGTAGTGTCAATGTACCCATTTGCCAGGAGGTATGTAGTGAGTCTTTTCGCCATCACTGAGAAGAATATCTTCCCTTCCACATTTAAGTAGTGAGATTGGCCTGAACTGACTGATGTCTGTGGAATTTTGCTCCTTCGGGATGTAGACTCCGTTCGCCTTTCTCCATTCCTTGCTTACAAGCTGGGTTTTCCACACATTCTTCAGTAAACAGAGCAGTCGTTTGAGCACTTCAGGGCATCTCTTATACACCACATATGGAACACCATTAGGACCTGGAGCTGACTTGCACCGAGCTTTCTGGACAATGCTTTCTACCTCTTGCACCGTTGGGGGCTTGGTGTTAAATTCAGCTCCTGGCTTACTCGGCCATTTAAGGCCTGCCATGCTGATGAGCGGCTCATCTCTGCGACCATCTGAATATGTCATTCTGAGGTGTTCTTCCAGGTCTTCTTTCTTGATGTTTAGCGTACCAGACCGTGGCTGCTCAAACAGTTCTTTGGCAAACTTGAAGGGCGCCCTGAAGAATCTTTCCTTATCCCTTCTAGTCTTCCGTCTCTTCCTGCACAACCTTTCTGCTCTACAAAGGGCATTATGTTGGCCTTTCAGGTGCTCCCAAACCTGTCGTAACCCTTCTTTCTCTGTGGCAACTGCGTTCTTGAACAGTTTTCGGGCATTCTTCTTCTGTTTCCTGATTTCTTCTATTTTAATTTGTCTTCTTCTTTTTTGTGGTGGGTTACTTTCCCTTGCCTCCCTCACTCCGAACACTTTGCGACAGTGCAGATATATTATGTCGCCGAAGATTTCCAGCTTCTTCTCCAAAGTTATCTGCTTCAGGTTTTTATCCAACTCTTTTGCCAAGGCTTCGTCCAGCTGTTCCCAAAGCCCTTTTGCACTGGCAGGTGGAAACTTGATTGCATCTCTCTTCCCGTCCAAGAAGTGTGTGAGATCATCATCAGGCAGATCAACTTGAATGTACTCAGCACTGTGGATTGACTCCTGGCTGCGTTCTTATAACGTCTTATCCTTCGAGACAGAGCGCTGTTGATCTCCCCATATGACCTCCCACACCCCTTTCTCGTTCGGTGGATTTTCATTCCTCTCTGAGTAGAGAATTCCCTACCACTGGCACATGGAAATTCCAGCCGTTGTTCAGAGCTCGAAGTCCGTGTAATGGGTCTGGTCGATTCCACTGAGGCGCCTGTTAATTCACCATTCTCCTCCCCCCCCCCCCCCCCCCCTTTCGGTAAATCCTGGGGGCATCTATCATTTTTGGGTCCTGTAGCAATTGAATACAGCTTACGGGGTGCTAACCCGGTCAGCCGGTTTCTAGTCTTTCCCAGTGTCATCTGTTTTTCCAGAAGTCAATCGGTCTTTTCCCTATCATCACTGGTTTGACCATGTAACTATGATAGGAAACTCTTTACAGAGCGATACAACAGGAAGCAATCTGATCATCAGAAGAAGTCCCCCCGTCCGACAAGTGTTTCGGCCCGATATACTCCTTTACACTCTAAGGGGAGCTGGCCCACTTGGGTCATGACTCCCAAGTGTCTCAGCCTCCTGTTGTCTTGTATCGAAAATGAACCCATTTCACTTATGGTAGCAACTTTAATTCACAACTCCGCCAGCCGTGGAGGCAATTGTGAAAGTAACAAAGAGAAGACAAATTATTCCGTTCGTTCCGTCGCACACACTGAGACACCATCGCGAAGCCGACGCCACTGCGCATTCGCCACTGAAATTCTGACACTGACACCTCTATAATATACTCCGCCTGTCGCCTCTCAGCCACAGCCATTTCACTAGTACACCAAAAACTCAGCGTATTGTGGACTTAGAAAAATTCCTGGTGTTTTCTGTACCGCAGCATTTATTGTCACGATTTCCATTGCCCATTGCGGCTGTTCCACAGCCAGCCTGATGCCTTTTCGGCAGTTTCACTAAGCCTCTTCAGTGCCCTTGTTCTCGACTGTCCCCCCAGCCCCAACAGTTTCAATAGATCATACACTGGTGTAGCCACAAGCCCTCTTGCGCCCACTTCAACAGCCATGACCCTTGCAGTGAACCCATCGTGTCTCAGATCTGCGGCCAGATCACTATACTTGGCCGCTTTGAACAAATGTTGCTCGTCTAATCTGGATTCAAATGGCACGGTCAGTTCAATCAGTATGACCTGAAGCGTTGCTGAAGAATGAAGCACTATATCCGGCCGTCTCCGCGATTTTCTGATACTCTCTGGATATGCACCTCGTCCAGGTAGGTCTACCGCCATCTCCCACTCGCTTGCACAGTCAAGAAGAGATGGTAAACTGCTACCAGGTTTACTCGGTTTGGGGTGTGCTGACTTTCCTGCCCTCAGAAAGTATGTATTTTCGGTGTTCGGCCTGGGTTTGCTATTCGCCTTCATCCTTGCCAGATCTATTGTCGCAGCTAGCTCATTTAGCCTTTTGTTATGGCGCCAAGTGTATCGCCCTTGCCCTAAAGACACCTTACACACTGAGAGCACGTGTTCAAGTGTCTGCCTCCCCTGGCACAGGGGGCACTGCTCATCATCCGACTTTCCCCATTTCACAAGGTTGGTGGCCGACGGCAGCAGGTCATACATTGATCTAACAACGAAGCTGAGCCTAAGAGGTGCCATATGCCATATATCATTCCATGTCAAGGACCTCTGCAGGGCTCCTTCCCATGTAGTCCATTGGCCTTGTTGGACCTGCTGCACTGCTTTTTGCAACCTCTTATCATTCTCAGCTCCTCGTATCTCCTGAACTACCATGTCTCTGCGCTCCTTGCTTGATGCCTTGGACCACCAGCGGATGTCTCCATGACCAAATCCCCGTCTATTCGTTTGTGTGTATCCGATTACCTCCCTCAGTTTGAGTGACTCTTGGGCAGCATCAACAGCTTCTTCCACTCTCCACTTCCTTCCCGTTTTCAGTGTGGGCTGAATGGACTTAACCACGTCATCAGCTGACTCGCGTAGCATCATTGCAAGCCTTGCCTTTCCAACTTTGTACTCTTCAACAACTGACTTGAAAGGAAGCAGAAGTTTTGACTTTTTGCAGTACAGTGCTACATCTGACAGACCTGGTGGTACCCCTAGCCACTTTCTCATGAACTTGTTGACCTTCTGCTCTATAGCTTCCACTGTACTTGTGCTTATTTCATATATAAGCAGTGGCCACAGCAACTTCGGTATCAACATGAACTGGAGGCATCACAGTTTGAACTTTCCCAGGAGTCTGCTTTGGTCTATGATCTGTAGCCCTCTGTCTGCCATTTCTATTGTCTGTCGCACTGCCTTCAAGTCTTTTAATGAGGCATCGTACACCCTGCCGAGACTTTTAACAGGTTCCTCAATGACAGTAGGGATTCTTTGATTGGAAACCATGAATATGTCCTCTGCTATCTTCCCTTTCCTGACTGATAGGCTTCTCAACTTCTTGGGTTTGAAGCTCATTCTGCACCAGCTGACTAGTTCATCCAGGCGTGCTAACATCCTCCGGGCCTGATGTTCATCTGATGTCAGAATTGTTGTGTCGTCCATGAATGCTTTGAGCGGTGGCATGTGACACATTCCACAGAGCTTTGACCTATAGCCATTCCTTCAGCCGCATTGAGGATTACCTGCATAGCCATCACGAATAGTATCGGAGAGATGGTACACCCCATTGCAATTCCTACTTCAAGGCCAATCCACTTCGTTGTGTACTCTCTGGTTGAAAATCTGACAGCAAACCCTGCGAAATACAGCTTCAGCATTGCTGCAATCTCTTGTGGAACATGATACATTTCTAGGGCCTGCCACAACATCTGGTGTGGAACGGATCCATAAGCATTCGCTTGATCCAACCAGATTACATGGAGGTTTGTTCTGTCAGACTTTGCCTTTTGGATTGCTTCCCAGATTATTGTGGCATGCTCTAGACATCCTGGTGTACCTGGGATACCTCCTTTCTGAATGGTAGTGTCAATGTACCCATTTGCCAGGATGTATGTAATGAGTCTTTTCGCCATCACTGAGAAGAATATCTTCCCTTCCACATTTAAGTAGTGAGATTGGCCTGAACTGACTGATGTCTGTGGAATTTTGCTCCTTCGGGATGTAGACTCCGTTCGCCTTTCTCCATTCCTTGCTTACAAGCTGGGTTTTCCACACATTCTTCAGTAAACAGAGCAGTCGTTTGAGCACTTCAGGGCATCTCTTATACACCACATATGGAACACCATTAGGACCTGGAGCTGACTTGCACCGAGCTTTCTGGACAATGCTTTCTACCTCTTGCACCGTTGGGGGCTTGGTGTTAAATTCAGCTCCTGGCTTACTCGGCCATTTAAGGCCTGCCATGCTGATGAGCGGCTCATCTCTGCGACCATCTGAATATGTCATTCTGAGGTGTTCTTCCAGGTCTTCTTTCTTGATGTTTAGCGTACCAGACCGTGGCTGCTCAAACAGTTCTTTGGCAAACTTGAAGGGCGCCCTGAAGAATCTTTCCTTATCCCTTCTAGTCTTCCGTCTCTTCCTGCACAACCTTTCTGCTCTACAAAGGGCATTATGTTGGCCTTTCAGGTGCTCCCAAACCTGTCGTAACCCTTCTTTCTCTGTGGCAACTGCGTTCTTGAACAGTTTTCGGGCATTCTTCTTCTGTTTCCTGATTTCTTCTATTTTAATTTGTCTTCTTCTTTTTTGTGGTGGGTTACTTTCCCTTGCCTCCCTCACTCCGAACACTTTGCGACAGTGCAGATATATTATGTCGCCGAAGATTTCCAGCTTCTTCTCCAAAGTTATCTGCTTCAGGTTTTTATCCAACTCTTTTGCCAAGGCTTCGTCCAGCTGTTCCCAAAGCCCTTTTGCACTGGCAGGTGGAAACTTGATTGCATCTCTCTTCCCGTCCAAGAAGTGTGTGAGATCATCATCAGGCAGATCAACTTGAATGTACTCAGCACTGTGGATTGACTCCTGGCTGCGTTCTTATAACGTCTTATCCTTCGAGACAGAGCGCTGTTGATCTCCCCATATGACCTCCCACACCCCCTTTCTCTCGTTCGGTGGATTTTCATTCCTCTCTGAGTAGAGAATTCCCTACCACTGGCACATGGAAATTCCAGCCGTTGTTCAGAGCTCGAAGTCCGGGTAATGGGTCTGGTCGATTCCCCTGAGGCGCCTGTGGATTCACCATTCTCCCCCCCCCCCCCCTTTCGGTAAATCCTGGGGGCATCTATCATTTTTGGGTCCTGTAGCAATTGAATACAGCTTACGGGGTGCTAACCCGGTCAGCCGGTTTCTAGTCTTTCCCAGTGTCATCTGTTTTTCCAGAAGTCAATCGGTCTTTTCCCTATCATCACTGGTTTGACCATGTAACTATGATAGGAAACTCTTTACAGAGCGATACAACAGGAAGCAATCTGATCATCAGAAGAAGTCCCCCCGTCCGACAAGTGTTTCGGCCCGATATACTCCTTTACACTCTAAGGGGGGCGGGCCCACTTGGGTCATGACTCCCAAGTGTCTCAGCCTCCTGTTGTCTTGTATCGAAAATGAACCCATTTCACTTATGGTAGCAACTTTAATTCACAACTCCGCCAGCCGTGGAGGCAATTGTGAAAGTAACAAAGAGAAGACAAATTATTCCGTTCGTTCCGTCGCACACACTGAGACACCATCGCGAAGCCGACGCCACTGCGCATTCGCCACTGAAATTCTGACACTGACACCTCTATAATATACTCCGCCTGTCGCCTCTCAGCCACAGCCATTTCACTAGTACACCAAAAACTCAGCGTATTGTGGACTTAGAAAAATTCCTGGTGTTTTCTGTACCGCAGCATTTATTGTCACGATTTCCATTGCCCATTGCGGCTGTTCCACAGCCAGCCTGATGCCTTTTCGGCAGTTTCACTAAGCCTCTTCAGTGCCCTTGTTCTCGACTGTCCCCTCAGCCCCAACAGTTTCAATAGATCATACACTGGTGTAGCCACAAGCCCTCTTGCGCCCACTTCAACAGCCATGACCCTTGCAGTGAACCCATCGTGTCTCAGATCTGCGGCCCAGATCACTATACTTGGCCGCTTTGAACAAATGTTGCTCGTCTAATCTGGATTCAAATGGCACGGTCAGTTCAATCAGTATGACCTGAAGCGTTGCTGAAGAATGAAGCACTATATCCGGCCGTCTCCGCGATTTTCTGATACTCTCTGGATATGCACCTTGTCCAGGTAGGTCTACCGCCATCTCCCACTCGCTTGCACAGTCAAGAAGAGATGGTAAACTGCTACCAGGTTTACTCGGTTTGGGGTGTGCTGACTTTCCTGCCCTCAGAAAGTATGTATTTTCGGTGTTCGGCCTGGGTTTGCTATTCGCCTTCATCCTTGCCAGATCTATTGTCGCAGCTAGCTCATTTAGCCTTTTGTTATGGCGCCAAGTGTATCGCCCTTGCCCTAAAGACACCTTACACACTGAGAGCACGTGTTCAAGTGTCTGCCTCCCCTGGCACAGGGGGCACTGCTCATCATCCGACTTTCCCCATTTCACAAGGTTGGTGGCCGACGGCAGCAGGTCATACATTGATCTAACAACGAAGCTGAGCCTAAGAGGTGCCATATGCCATATATCATTCCATGTCAAGGACCTCTGCAGGGCTCCTTCCCATGTAGTCCATTGGCCTTGTTGGACCTGCTGCACTGCTTTTTGCAACCTCTTATCATTCTCAGCTCCTCGTATCTCCTGAACTACCATGTCTCTGCGCTCCTTGCTTGATGCCTTGGACCACCAGCGGATGTCTCCATGACCAAATCCCCGTCTATTCGTTTGTGTGTATCCGATTACCTCCCTCAGTTTGAGTGACTCTTGGGCAGCATCAACAGCTTCTTCCACTCTCCACTTCCTTCCCATTTTCAGTGTGGGCTGAATGGACTTAACCACGTCATCAGCTGACTCGCGTAGCATCATTGCAAGCCTTGCCTTTCCAACTTTGTACTCTTCAACAACTGACTTGAAAGGAAGCAGAAGTTTTGACTTTTTGCAGTACAGTGCTACATCTGACAGACCTGGTGGTACCCCTAGCCACTTTCTCATGAACTTGTTGACCTTCTGCTCTATAGCTTCCACTGTACTTGTGCTTATTTCATATATAAGCAGTGGCCACAGCAACTTCGGTATCAACATGAACTGGAGGCATCACAGTTTGAACTTTCCCAGGAGTCTGCTTTGGTCTATGATCTGTAGCCCTCTGTCTGCCATTTCTATTGTCTGTCGCACTGCCTTCAAGTCTTTTAATGAGGCATCGTACACCCTGCCGAGACTTTTAACAGGTTCCTCAATGACAGTAGGGATTCTTTGATTGGAAACCATGAATATGTCCTCTGCTATCTTCCCTTTCCTGACTGATAGGCTTCTCAACTTCTTGGGTTTGAAGCTCATTCTGCACCAGCTGACTAGTTCATCCAGGCGTGCTAACATCCTCCGGGCCTGATGTTCATCTGATGTCAGAATTGTTGTGTCGTCCATGAATGCTTTGAGCGGTGGCATGTGACACATTCCACAGAGCTTTGACCTATAGCCATTCCTTCAGCCGCATTGAGGATTACCTGCATAGCCATCACGAATAGTATCGGAGATATGGTACACCCCATTGCAATTCCTACTTCAAGGCCAATCCACTTCGTTGTGTACTCTCTGGTTGAAAATCTGACAGCAAACCCTGCGAAATACAGCTTCAGCATTGCTGCAATCTCTTGTGGAACATGATACATTTCTAGGGCCTGCCACAACATCTGGTGTGGAACGGATCCATAAGCATTCGCTTGATCCAACCAGATTACATGGAGGTTTGTTCTGTCAGACTTTGCCTTTTGGATTGCTTCCCAGATTATTGTGGCATGCTCTAGACATCCTGGTGTACCTGCGATACCTCCTTTCTGAATGGTAGTGTCAATGTACCCATTTGCCAGGATGTATGTAATGAGTCTTTTCGCCATCACTGAGAAGAATATCTTCCCTTCCACATTTAAGTAGTGAGATTGGCCTGAACTGACTGATGTCTGTGGAATTTTGCTCCTTCAGGATGTAGACTCCGTTCGCCTTTCTCCATTCCTTGCTTACAAGCTGGGTTTTCCACACACTCTTCAGTAAACAGAGCAGTCGTTTGAGCAGCTCAGGGCATCTCTTATACACCACATATGGAACACCATTAGGACCTGGAGCTGACTTGCACCGAGCTTTCTGGACAATGCTTTCTACCTCTTGCACCGTTGGGGGCTTGGTGTTAAATTCAGCTCCTGGCTTACTCGGCCATTTAAGGCCTGCCATGCTGATGAGCGGCTCATCTCTGCGACCATCTGAATATGTCATTCTGAGGTGTTCTTCCAGGTCTTCTTTCTTGATGTTTAGCGTACCAGACCGTGGCTGCTCAAACAGTTCTTTGGCAAACTTGAAGGGCGCCCTGAAGAATCTTTCCTTATCCCTTCTAGTCTTCCGTCTCTTCCTGCACAACCTTTCTGCTCTACAAAGGGCATTATGTTGGCCTTTCAGGTGCTCCCAAACCTGTCGTAACCCTTCTTTCTCTGTGGCAACTGCGTTCTTGAACAGTTTTCGGGCATGCTTCTTCTGTTTCCTGATTTCTTCTATTTTAATTTGTCTTCTTCTTTTTTGTGGTGGGTTACTTTCCCTTGCCTCCCTCACTCCCGAACACTTTGCGACAGTGCAGATATATTATGTCGCCGAAGATTTCCAGCTTCTTCTCCAAAGTTATCTGCTTCAGGTTTTTATCCAACTCTTTTGCCAAGGCTTCGTCCAGCTGTTCCCAAAGCCCTTTTGCACTGGCAGGTGGAAACTTGATTGCATCTCTCTTCCCGTCCAAGAAGTGTGTGAGATCATCATCAGGCAGATCAACTTGAATGTACTCAGCACTGTGGATTGACTCCTGGCTGCGTTCTTATAACGTCTTATCCGTCGAGACAGAGCGCTGTTGATCTCCCCCTGATGACCTCCCACACCCCTTTTTCGTTCTGTGGATTTTCATTCCTCTCTGAGTAGAGAATCCCCCCCCACAGGCACAGGGAAATTCCAGCCTTTGTCCAAAGCTCGAAGTCCGTGTAACGGGTCGGGGCGATTCCATGGAGGGGCCTGTGGTTTCACCATTCCCCCCCCCCCCCCCCTTTTGGGTGAATCTTGGGGGCATCTATCATTTTTTGGGTCCTGTAGCAATTGAATACAGCTTACGGGGTGCTAACCCGGTCAGCCGGTTTCTAGTCTTTCCCAGTGTCATCTGTTTTTCCAGAAGTCAATCGGTCTTTTCCCTATCATCACTGGTTTGACCATGTAACTATGATAGGAAACTCTTTACAGAGCGATACAACAGGAAGCAATCTGATCATCAGAAGAAGTCCCCCCGTCCGACAAGTGTTTCGGCCCGATATACTCCTTTACACTCTAAGGGGAGCGGGCCCACTTGGGTCATGACTCCCAAGCGTCTCAGCCTCCTGTTGTCTTGTATCGAAAATGAACCCATTTCACTTATGGTAGCTACTTTAATCCACAACTCCGCCAGCCGTAGAGGCAGTTGTGAAAGTAACAAAGAGAAGACAAATTATTCCGTTCGTTCCGTCACACACACTGAGACACCATCGCGAAGCCGACGCCACTGAAATTCTGACATCTGACACCTCTATAATATACACCGCCTGTCGCACCTCAGCCACAGCCCTTTCACTAGTACACCAAAAACTCAGCGTATTGTGGACTTAGAAAACTTCCTGGTGTTTTCTGTACCGCAGCGTTTATTGTCACGATTTCCATTGCCCATTGCGGCTGTTCCACAGCCAGCCTGATGCGTTTTCAGCAGTTTCACTAAGCCTCTTCAGTGCCCTTGTTCTCGACTGTCCCCTCAGCCCCAACAGTTTGAATAGATCATTCACTGATGCAGCCACACGCCCTCTTGCGCTTAACAAGACTGAAAGCATAGGTCATCTTTAACAGTATGCAGTGTTAACACTAACTAGAGCAGTCTTGAAAAATGCTCGTACTAATCTCTTGTGCAAACATGACCTCCTTCCTTCAACCTCACACACACACCACCACAAAACAAACACACACACACAAACTATTATGTAGTCTTTATTGCTCAGAGAAGCTATTCGGATGCAGCATATATTACAGTCTTTGTTAAAAAAAAATGTACTCGTTTGTTTTACTTTTGAAATAAACTATCAGTGTAGGTATTTATTGTCTTACAGGTTAATTGATTGTTGTCATTTTCTGTTGCAGCTTGTGTCAAATCCCTATCAGTTTGATGTTATGGTGATGCCCAACCTGTATGGCAACATTGTTGATAACCTAGCAGCGGGTCTTGTTGGAGGCGCTGGTGTTGTGCCTGGGGAGAGTTACAGTACTAGTGTGGCTGTTTTTGAGCAGGTACAGAGGGAAAAAAAAAAAGATTATTTGTTAGCGCTTTATGCCTCATGTTTTTTTTTATTTATGTTTGGTTGTAACAGCTACTTTGACTGTAAGAAAGCTTTTGACAGAGTCCGCCACGAGAACATAATTGAATGCCTCAAAGACAGGTATTTGTGGCGAGATGGATGTTAAAGGGAAATTATAGATATAGTTCCCTTAAATGGAGAAGTGAACTAGTGTAAGTATGGTACAGGACAAGCCAGGTAGTTAACTGCAGTTTAGATGGTAGCTGTAGAAGAGAGCTCTGAAGTCACCTTCTCGCTGGACCTGTCCTATGCTCCAAGGGTGTCTATTAATAGTTGATGTGAAATGAAATGCAGCTTGTAAATTATTCCTACCAATTAAAAATATTAAATAATTCTCTTAGTTTCCACACAATAACAAAATTTCAAAGAGAACTGGAATTTAAATAAAATCGATCGACTGTGGTTTATAAAATACATCTGTGCATTTATTAATTTAAAATAGAAGTTTGTAAAAAATTGCAGATATATATTTACACAAATCACAAGTTGGAAAATTATAAGGTGTCAAGGTCTTTGTTCATCATTTCTGGCAATTGGTGACTTCTGGATCTTGTTTCTTCAAAGTAATGATTACTTATCTCATTCAGGTCCCTTCACTGCTGGCACTTCTTGTCATACATTAGGTGTTGATGTCAAGATTCTTAATCCCCCAAACAGGTAGCTACAATGCTACTATCCGGCAAAATAGCAGAGGTGGTCCTTGAATTGCACACTGCAGTCTTTTATGCTTTTTTATCAGAAGACGTTGGAGATCTATTGTCGCCGACCTTCATTGTGGAAATGGCAGCTGATGATGATGATGATGTAACATTTGATATTTTCATTTAATGTGAATGTCTTAAGATTCCAGTGTGCAAAGGAAGTTATTACTCACATTAGATGGAAGCAGTGAAGAAAGCTGATGCATATCATTTCATTAGGAAAGATTGAAGATACGAAAGATAGAGGATGATAAAGAGAGAAGTTAATGAAACTATAATAATGATGACAGATTAAGCAGCCCTTGCTGAAACTAAAGTAATGATGACTGATTAAATAGCCTTTTGCTGAAACTAAAATAACTATGACAGATTAAGTAGCCTTCTACTGATACTAAATTAATGATAATATTAAACAACTTTTATTGTAACTAAAATAAAGATGACAGATTAAACAACTGTTACTGTAACTAAAATAATGTTGACAGATTAAGCAACCTTTCACTGAAATGGGCAAAATTGTGGATTATACTGTTTTCTGAATTTAACTATGTATTGCTTGTTTGAAAGCAGCACCCACTAAACTGGCACTTTTAAATAAATGTTAACGTAAATCATTTGAGTCTAATCTCAAAATTATTAATTATCTTTATAAATAAAAGGCAAAATACAGTTGTTTGCTTCTATGTTCTTAATACAAATCCGCATGCCTTATTATTTCTTAATGAATTTTGGCAGAGTCTCTTTAATTACTGCCAGGTAACGCCATAAAGTTATTTCATAATTTAATATTGTAATTATGACAGATTTTATTTAAAGTTTTTTAAATAAAATGTAGCCATTTAATTCTCAGGGGCCATAATCAAATAAGTAAACATCCAAGAGATATCAAGGCGTAATACAAATGTTAAAACTATTATTTTATGTTTGTAATTAATAACCATACGTTTGCATATTTTACAACACAATTGAAAATGTTTAGTTACACACTTCTATTTTAACACATTAACTACCGCAAGCCGCTGTCAGCGGCTCACAAAATAATCACATTTGGACCGCAAGCCGCTCAGAGCGCCAATCTAATTTTAGTAATAAAACGAATGAAAAATGTACTGAAACACTCTCTGATCTGGTTCGAGATTTTAAGTTGCCACCGGAAAACAAATTCCCAAAGATAGTTGTTATTGAACACTGGAAAATTGATATTATGTTCATATTTTTCAGCGTTTTGGGTTAGTTACCAAATCGTGTAAAACTGTTTACCGTGGCAACTAGTGATAGGACAACAAAAAATGTGTGTACATCTCGTCTAACGACTGAATAGGATAGAAACATGTTTCAACAATTGACTGATAGATGTAGCGACGAGGACAAGAGTGAAAACGGTGTGCACATTGATTGAAATTGTGATTTTGATAGAGATGGGGCGCAAGCAGTTATAATTGTGAAAATATTGCAAGTCCTCGGCCATCGGAGGGCCGTTAAATAGCAACAACCTCTACTAGAGTTACAACCGGTGTTTATTGTAATAGTACATTCATTTATCTTTAAAATGACGTGTAATTCATAAAAATCTGTAAACAATTACGAAAACTACAGCTTACTTTGTGCAAACACCTTCAGGATGAAAATGGGAAAAAAATTTAATTCGGCCACAGTGTGTTTTTCAATTCGGTAGTTAATGTGTTAAGGGGAAATATGGAAAAAAAACCGAGTTTTATGTAGCACTTCCTTTTTTTTAACTATGTAATTTTAATGGCACTGATTTTGCCATGCGGTTTCAAATTGCATCGAAGCTGTATCAATACAAATATTAAAACCAATGAATGTTCTGTGAGGACCAGCATCCACTGTGCGTGTTTAATCTGAATGAAAATCTAACAAGATTTAAAGTGTTATTGTTTTACAGCATTTTTAAAATACGTCGTACGAATTTAAATTTTAAAACAACTGTATCAACATATGTAAAAACCTAACTCACTTGATAGTCTCTTTGTTTTTGATGCAATTATTTTTATGTAATTTTATAGTAAAAACTTGAAAACAAAATTATTAAATAGTTATAAAAGTTGAAGGACCATTTAAATGGAAATAATTTTGTCGCATGTTGCCATGTAACATAATTTGGTTTCTACCGCTTTGGTTAAAAAAGATAAATAAAAATAAGCTGGTGGCTTTTTGTCAAATATGTATTCACTTCACGTGAATGTATGTTTATTTTGATTGAAAAGGCAGATTTATGCATTCATTCGCGTTCACTTATGGTATGTCGTTACTTCAGAATTTTTTTAATAAATCTATGTCCCCGCTTAGTACTAAAATTTAGAAAATGTCTGGCTTTAGTCCGGTTGTTTAAATAACATCCGGCTGTTCACGCCATGATGTTGCAGCTGCGTCAAGTTTGATTCATGTTGATTTATTAGAAATTTTCTATTTCCATTGTTAAACGTGAGTACCCATCTGAATGTATGTTTGTATGTTCTCTATAAATTCCCTTATAGTATTTTACAACTACATGGTGAATTTAAGGTAATTTTTTTTTTAGCCTGCCAGTGTGATTTAAAAACATGCCACCAAAGAAAAGAAAATCTATTGGAAAAATCAATCCTAAGTCTAAGACAGTTAAATTAGTAAGAGAAACTGAGACTCTTCAAGAGCATGAAACTCGGCTTAATAAAAACTGAATTAGAGAGGCCGAATCCAGGGCTATGGAAAGCCCTCAACAGCATGAAGCGTGACTTACTAAACAACGATTTAGAGATGCTGAATCTAGGGCAAAGGAAAGCCCTCAACAGCATGAAGCGCGACTTACTAAACAACGAATTAGAGATCCCAAATCCAGGGCTATGGAAAGCCCTCAACAGCATGAAGCGCGACTTACTAAACAACGAATTCAAGGTGAATTTTTAACCAAGCACTTATATTGCTAGAAGATAAATGTATATCCATGAATGGCAGGCCTCTTCAACAACTGGGTTTAGAAGCGCCTACACGAACTGTTTCTGCAATACTTAGGGACATTTTGTGGAAAACAAACTATGATATTGATCAGTTGGAAACCAATGAACTGCTCTCAGTTGATGATCAAAGATTGGCATACAACGCTATTCTGGACCTGATCAGAAATGGAAATGGAGGACTATTCTTTCTTGATGCACCTGGTGGGACAGGAAAAGCATTTCTTATTAATTTGCTTCTTGCTAAAATTTGGAAGCAAAATGAGATTGCTCTTGCGGTTGCATGATCCAGAATAGCATCTACATTATTGGAAGGAGGTCGTACAGCTCATTCAGCTCTCAAACTACCCCTAAATCTAGCATATTTAGAGTCTCTGATTTGTAACATTAGCAAGGGCTCTGGACAAGCACAAGTGCTAAAAAAATGCAAAGTCATTGAATGGGATGAGTGCACTATGTCACATAAGAGAGCTCATGAAGCTCTTGATCTGACTCTGCAAGATATTAGGGGAAACACTCTTCCAATGGGAGGGGCTGTAATAGTGCTTTCTGGTGATTTTCGTCAAACATTACCAGTTATTCCACGATCAACACCGGTGGACAAACTAAATGCTTGCCTTAAAGCATCATACCTTTGGAGACACATTCAGAAAATGGGACTGACCACCAATATGCACGTTCATTTACTTGGAGATACATCAGCGTACAACTTTGCTCACCAACTGTTGTGCCTTGTTGATGGCAAATTTCCTACAAATCCAACAACTAATCTGATATTGTTTCCATTGGATTTTTGCAATTTAGTCAAGTCCATTCAAGACTTAGAAAACAGCATTTTTCCGAACATTCACAACAGCTTTAGAAACCATAAATGGCTTTGTGAGCAAAGGATTCTGGCACCTAAAAATGAGTGTAAATAATATTAATCTGCAAATATAGAATCAACTGCCGGGTATCGCCACAACATACAAATCCATTGACACTGTCATAGACACTCAGCAGGCTGTATTTTATCTGACTGAGTTCCTGAACTCATTGGAACCAACTGGAATGCCACAGCATAACTTAGTTTTAAAAATCGGTGCACCGATAATATTGCTGCGAAATCTTGATCCGCCAAAATTGTGTAATGGAACCATGTTAAGACCCATCTGTCGAGGGGTGTGTGGTTATTTTATTTCGTGCTTATTCATGCCTTTTGCGTTTGCACGACTGTTTATGTGTATCCAATATTGGTAGTAATGTAATGTCCAGGGTTCTCTCTTTACGTGCCTGGCGAATAAACATTAACTCTTAGTATTAACTTACTTTGTGCACACATCTCTTTCTCCAATGAAAGTAATAATAACTGAATGACGGTTTGTAACTTTATTACACATGACGACGAACTTCACATTAGACCCATTGATGTGGTCAGGCAATAAGAACATAATCCAGATTAATAATAATAAAAGTCACTCATTTGCATGAACAATTATGAATGTTAAATATGCCATACATTATAATACTTCCATGTAAAAACAGGAATATACATTAGGGCTTTCCACACATGCCCAAACACACATCTGTGCCGCCTAACGGACTGGTCACTCAATTGCCTCTCCTCGCTGCTAAACTCTCTCTCGTTTTTTTTTAACCTGCCTTGTTAGCAAAACTTCCCCAGCCAGTCCCTCATCACGTGACATAGAGTGGCTATTTGGGTGATAGTGCAAACTCGGCGTTTTTAAAATTAATGCATTTTCTACTTCCCAACATTGCCCCCCCCTGTTCCCGAGCGGAAACAAGGGTTTTCCGCTTGAGAAAACAGTGGATAGTTAGCCCAAGAACTATTTAATCTATTAGAAAAGAAAATCCTACTGTTCAGAATAATATATATGAAGTATTAATTGTAGTGCGAAATGCCATGAAAACAGATATATGTAAACAGTTTAGACAAAATGTAATCCAATCTTTCAAAAAAACAAAAAAAAAAAAAAAAAAATGCAATTTAAAGTGTAACTATGAATGGTAACAATAGTATATCACCTGGAAAACAAAACAAG
>JAMPIV010016197.1:0-73641 GCA_024509875.1 Oreohelix idahoensis | reverse complement strand
TATCGACCAGAGGGTTGTCTAATGCAACAGCTAAAACTTGTCTCTAAATTAAAGGTATGTCAATGAGTTTTGTTGCTCGAAGGTACATACTAACCTCACATCTCCAATATTTCTTCTTCTTTGATACTTAGCTGCCGAGTGTCACAGCAGTCAGGGCCATCACGCCTGATGGCCCGTTATAGGGCAGCAACAAACTGCTTCCACTTTGTTGGATCAACGGCTATCCTTCGTACAGTGCCCCAGCTTCGGTTCATTCATTACATCTTGGCCTCAATAGTTCTCCTCCAAGTTGTTTTTTGGTTGGCCCCTCTTTCGCTTTCCTTCTGGGATCCATAGCCTAGCTGTTCTCATGATGGCATCAGGGTTTCTTCTGAGGATATGGCCAACCCAACTACAGCGTCTGCCAACTATAAATGTGTGCATGTCCTCTTGATTACACCGAATAAGTAGTTCTTGGTTGGTGATGGTATTCGGCCAAGAGATTCGGAGACTTTTCCTTAGGCAGATTGTGTGGAAGGAGAATTATTTCAAAATTTTCTTCTCTTTTACTCTCCAGCATTCTGCACCATAGAGAAGCACATAAAGTACACAGCTCTCATATAATCTTAATTTGGTGTTTGTGCTGTACTGAAAGGACTTCCAGATGTTTAGACTAGCAAAGGTTGTTCTCGCTTTATCCATTCTGTTGTTGATGCCTTTGCTTGGTCTGCCATCTGGTGTTACTATGCAACCTAGTGTTGCGTTTACGTTCTTCTTGGTATTAGTAATTGTTGGCCAAAGTAATATCTAAGGTTATCTATCAAACAGGCAACAGGACAGACAGTTCAATAAACTCAATAACTGCGCCACCTTTGAGGACGAAGACATCATTTATTTGTGGACGCAATACATTACAGCTCCTCTTGTAGAACCAATAATATAATTGCATATCACCCACCACAGGGTCATACCGTCTCTAGAATGTCAAATACTGGCTAGACAGTCTGTCTAAGTCCTGGAACACTTTCGTCTCATTTCGACTTCTTTATTATAACATTACGACTCTCAAACTCGATTATAAATACTTTTTGTTCATTCACAAATCATATGGACATCTCACAGAAGACTTGATGCTAGAAGAATAAAATATGCATGGACACACTTCAATATCTGGAGCCTATGACACGTCCTCACACCATGAAACACACCGAAGAAGTCCCTAGCAGACGATTTGCACACTTCTACTAAATTATGCATACTTCTGCTCAAAACCTAATATCGCTATGACGTCATATCCTCTTACGGTGTAATTCCGTAAAAAAAAACTTTTATAAGAGCCTATCATAGCTCCTCATAAGAACAACACTGTAGTTGTCGAAAATAACTTGTAACACCTAGGTATGTAAATGTGTTCGTTTATTCCAGCTTCTTTTTCCTTATTGTAATGGGTTCAGGACTGCCCACATTGAGTGTCATGATCTTTGTGTCACAAGTTACCAGACCATTATCTAGGGCAATCGATATTTGAAACTCCGGCTGGATTGTGCACTAAAAGTTCAGCCAATGGTAATAAAGTTGCCCAAGGCGTGTCTTATGCTGTAAAATAGTAAACAGTATGGAAGGAGAGAATTGTAGAATCCTGGATATGTTTCCATTAACAGCAGAGACCAGCAAGAGAAATTCATATGTTTAGGCTGGTCCAGTTTTATAGTACAGAATCGGAGCTTTATTCTGATACCTGTATCGTCGTTTTGTGAGCCAGATAATCAGAGAAAAGGGAGTTTAAAGTCAGTGAAAGTTATTTGCAGTATTTCGCTGTTTCTGCAGCCTTGGAAAGAGATACAAGGGTCAGAAGTCAGAGAAAATTAGCTCTAACGATAGATCCTAATCGTCAGAGTTAAACTAGCTTTGAATGAAGAAAATCGGTTGGATAGGAACGGAGTAAAGCATATTGGAAGTTTTTAAACCAGCACAGTTTATCTAGGAACGACAGATTTTTGAAGTGATGGAAGGAACGATGAATGAAACATAACAGCCAATCAGATCGCTGATCACGATTTGCTGGTAGTTGTTTTGAAAAGAATAAAAAGGGGACACCAGTCTTGGGAAAATCACTCTCGTCGCCATAACTGAATCAAACACAGAAGTCAGATGTTTCACCACCCCAGCGTATTTGCCATCAAACGGTGTGTGCAGCCTGTCAAAGGTTTAAAAAACCTTGTGTGTATAATAAAATTGCTGGTCCTATTATCTCAAATTATACAACCCTGCCAGCCAGACAGTGATTGAGGTACTACTTGTGCGAAGAAACTTCAGGTACTCAGTGTAGTTGTCAATCCGGTGTGGGAGACCCTAATGTTGTGGACTTCTCATTACCCCGTTGCTGCAGAAAAAAGTCGGCGTGATCATCGAAGATAAGTGGACACCCACCAGGCTGATGCAAAATATAGTGGCTACCACACTTAATATTATTATAAACAGTAGTGACTCATGATGTCAAATATAATTGAGTAACTCTTTGTTATGAAGATAGAAACTCTAGTTCCAGGACTTTTATCAAAGTTAACAAATAACTTTACAGTGCAAGTTCAATTACAAGCCAGTGAAGTAACTGGTCTCTATTAAAATTAACTGTGTGAGCAGAAGAACTTTTCAAGAGACATTACTTGTGATTTTAAATCTTTATTTGAAATTTCTGTAAATGGTTGTGTAACATCATTTTCATCCAACATATCATCACTCCATTTCATGAATAACAAAAATAAATTAGTATATAAAATAAATTTATAACCAGAGCCTTGAGTAACTCATTTCAGTTGAGTTTTGCATTACTTTACTTTATGAATTCCCCTAGATTAACATAATATTATAGGATAAGTGAGAGAGGTTACGCCCAAGTATCTGGTACTTCACTTTACCATCTGGGCCAGATATCTTTATAGTCAAACTATACCTATGACAACCATACACCATTGCTCATTTCTGAGAATGGGGTATTGCTTTTAAGACCAGAACTTTTCTATCTCTGGCAAGTGTATCCTGGTATCACTTGATACATATTTTTGTCTACTAATAATACTATATTCAACACTTAAACAAACCTCTCGCGACACTTTGTATTCTTTAGACTGATGTTCAGACCCACCTGCTGGCTATATTTTCATCATTGCTTAATGTAAAAGTATGTAGAGGAGCAGACGTGACATAACACCACCATCTTATGTTGGCTAAAACTAAATTAAAATTCAAGAAATTTACAACAGTATATAGCTATAGACAACAGTATAATGTGGGATATCTAAGAAATCAGGAAATAAGAGAAAAGTTTTCTATCACAGTATCCAACAAATACCAAGTACTCCAACAGCTGGAAGATGAAACAGATACGAAAGACCACTGGCAACAAGTAAAAAATATATGGAACGAGACATGTGAAGAAGTACTGAGAAAAAAAGAACATCAGCACAAAGCATGGATAACAACAGAAACCATTAGCAAGATAGAAGACAGGAAAAACAAGAAAGCGGATTTAAACAGAAGGAAAACCAGAAGCTCCAAAGCCAAGGCTCATGATGTGTACATAGAAGCAAACAAAGAAGTAAGAAGAAACATCAAAAGAGACAAGAGGAAGTATATTGAAGAGTTGGCAAGGGAAGCAGAGGAAGGTGCAGCCAAAGGAAATTTGAAGGACCTGTACAACAACACAAAGAAGCCAACAGGGAAATATAAGCAAGCAAATGGCCTCATAAAAGATAAGAATGGAAAATTGCTTAGCAATATACTTGTACAAGAACAAATGAAGAGAAGTACAGAACATTTTGAGGAACTTCTCAATAGACCAGATCCAACTAATCCCTCAGACATCCAGCTAGCAGAAGAAGAGCTACTAATCAGCTGTGAACGACCAAGTAGAGAAGAAATAATAAAAGCCATAAAGCTTCTGAAACATGGAAAAGCAGCTGGTCCAGATGGAAGTCCAGCAGAAGCCATCAAAACAGATATTGATTCCTCTACAGAGATTTTATACAACTACTTGGCAAAGTCTGGGAGAGAGAGAGGAAATACCAGCAGAATGGAAGGAAGGTTTTCTGGTCAAATGGCCTAAGAAAGGAAATCTACAAGAATGCAAAAATTATAGAGGAATAATATTACAATAAGTGCCAGAAAAAAGTATTAAACAGAACCATACTTGAGAGATTAAAAGAGTCCATAGACAAGTAACTGAGAGATGAACAAGCAGGTTTTCGCCAAAACAGATCCTGTACAAACCAGATAGCCACATTGAGAATAATAGTTGAACAAAGTCTGGAATGGAATTCACCGCTATACATCAGATTCGTGGACTATGAGAAGGCATTTGACAGTGTAGACTGAGAATCACTTTGGAAATTGATGAAGCACTATGGAGTTCCCATGCCGATCATTAACTTAATAAGGAAGACATATGAAGACATGGCATGCAGAGTTCTTCATGAAGGACAACTTACAGAACCGTTTAGGATTAGAATGGGAGTGAGACAGGGATGCCTCTTGTCTCCATTTATTTTCTTACTAGCAATAGACTGGGTTATGAGATCATCGACAACACACAACAGAAATGGAATCCAGTGGACTCTGACTAAGCAGTTGGATGATCTGGATTTTGCTGATGACTTGGCTTTTCTGTCCCATAACTTTAATCAGATGCAGGACAAATTGAAAACACACGATGAGAGGTCACAGCAATTGGATCTGAAAATACACAAGGAGAACTTGTACATTGGGTTATTTATAGGAAAATGAAAAATCTCATTGAGAGGTCACAACAAGTGGGCTTGAAAATACACAGGGAAAAGACAAAGATTATGAGAATAAATGCAAGAAATGATAACAAGGTTGAACTTAAAGAAACACCAATACAAGATGTAGAATCGTACACATATCTTGGCAGTAATATAGACAAAGTTGGAGGGACAGACAGTGATATCAAAATAAGAATACAAAAAGCAAGAGCTTTCATTGCATTGGTAAACATATGGAGATCAAGAGAAATCAAGTCCAACACAAAAATAAGAATCTTCAACTCAAATGTCAAGTCAGTCCTATTGTATGGCTCTGACACATGGAGAGCAACAAAAACAACAACCAAAAAGCTAATGACTTTTATAAATGGGTGCTTGCATAGAATAGAAGGACTGAAATGGCATGACAAAGTCATAAATGTGGAACTGATGACAAGAACCAGACAAGTGCCAGTGGAACAAGAATCGAGAAGAAGACGCCGGCGATGGATAGAACACGCACTGAGGAGACCTGTTGAAAGCATTACAAGGCAGTCCTTGTTCTGGAATCCATAGGGAAAAAGAGGCAGACCAAAAAAAGACGTGGAGAAGAGAACTGGATACAGAGGTGAAAATGATGAGGAAAACATGGAAAGAACTTGAGCGGATGGCACAGGACAGGAAGACTTGGCATGTGTTTGTTGATGGCCTATGCTCCTTGGGGAGCTAAAGAGTAATTGTCGCAAAATTGGTTTCAATACATTGCAAACGCGGCTTCGCATAGTTTTACAGACCATTCACCTCTCGCTTATCACGGGACCGGCCGCTTACAAAATGGCAGTGTATCGACAAACTGTCGATGAGACATCGGCAATCGGCAAGGATAATAGGAGCAAAATGGAATTATTGTGAAAAGAATTTCACCTTTTATTCCAGGAGAGGATTGTGTATAACTGTATATAAGGAAAAACAGTAGGAAGTTATCATTTACAGAGATCAATGCGTATTACGGCTGTCCACAGTTAAGCTGAAAGCCTGTAAACCCACTTCTGTTCTAAATACTAAAATCAACAAATAACAGTTTGTGAAATTACATAGATAAGAAAATAGAGATATATCGGCTGTATAAAACAAGATAGGATGGAACAGTGTGAATAATATATAAGCCGAGGATGAGAAAGGGAAAGTTTCAGGCAACGCACAGATCCTGTGAAATCCCGGCTTCAGGAAGAAATTTCAGCCCGAGTTTTAGGCTGTGACGTCATTGCCCCCAGATACGTCCGCCAGATCTTTATAAAAGGCGGAGCGCTAAACAGAAAGGACACACTGAAAGTAGGTTTGAGACAGACTGGAGGCAGAGCTCGCCACTACACATATTCCATCTGAATTGTGAGCGGATCGCCAGAAATTTTCAGTCCAGTGTCTGGAGTCTGAGGGTAAGCGAAATTATGATAACTATCATGTATAATATTTTTTTTTGTATTGCAGGTTCGTATAGACTTCATAAAATATGCACGTAGAATAATTATCGGTATAAATGTATTGCTAATTTTAATATGATATAAACATGTGCTATGTGGATGATTGTTGCTTGTACAAAAACGAATCACAACTAGCCCCACAGCCAAATGAAGATAACATCTATCATATTAATTGCTTTATCGCTTACGAACGAACGAACGATCGAACTTTATTTTCAAAGGGTTGAGAATTGGGCAAGCAGGCCCGTCTGACATTCTGCCCTTCAATTCTCTTGTCTTTTATACTGATTTCATTTATTCTCACATACATTTTACCCATCAATTCAAGGAATTCAACGTTATAAAGGTAAAATAGTAGCATACTCACATTCACAGTATCTAATTATAAACATGAAATAAAGTATGTTGAAAAATACAAACTAAGTATCACCATGAAACAAAATATGTTGAAAAACACTATCATCATCATTAAACCTACATTCGATATTATATCATTTGTTCGGAAAAATAATCACATTAGGGGGGCAGATAATCAGAACTCATAAAGTAATCGAAAAGTTTACGATTGTATGAATAGGGACTGAGGTTGTTATCTTTCCGATAATGTGGAAGATAGTTCCAGAGATGAGCAGCAGAGTAAGCTAAGCTTTTCATGAATAAGTCAAGCCTAGGCTTGGGCACTTGTATTTTGTTAAGGCGTTGACTGCGTCTTTCACTGTATTTGAACATTGGCCACAGATATGTTGGAGCATTCTGTGATAGGATTTTGTGAACAAATTTAGCTTTGTTGAACAGAAAGCGCTTTCTTAGAGGCAGTATTTTGAGATCTTTATATAGATCTACGCACTGTGCTTGGCAGTTGTCAGAAACTAGACGCACTGCACGCTTTTGTAGTGAATGGAGTCTTTTTGTATTGGACATAGAACAACCATCCCAGATTGTGGAGCAATAGTCAAGGTTTGTTTGTATGTGAGATATATAGAACAATTTACGTGCATCTTCATCTAGGAAATGTTTGATTTTAGCTAACTGGTAAACTTTCTGTGCCGTTTGCTTGGTCAGTGCATGAACATGTGAGTTCCAATTTAGATGCTGGTCAACGACTATTCCTAGAGTTTTATGTTCATTAACGTTTTCAATTGGTAAGGTACCAATATAGATCTGAAGTGTTGTTTTCTCTGAATTTTGTAATTTTTGTCTAGTTGATATTAACATGCACTTTGTTTTAATTATATTAATTAGCATGCGATTTCCGATGCTCCACCTAATCGGATTGTCTGTATCTTTTTGTAACGATAGTTCTAGTGTGTTGCAACTTGTATCACTCGTGTAGACAGTACAGTCATCAGCAGATAGGTCACAGGATGCGTGCTCGACGTGCAGTGGAAGGTCATTAATGTATATGGCAAAAAGTAGAGGCCCAAGAATAGAGCCCTGAGGAACGCCGGTATTTATTACGGTTGGGTTTGAGCAAGAGTTATTGTAAGAAGCTACATGTTTTCTGTCTGACAGGAATGATTTAATTATCGTCACTAGTTGAAGGTTTACTTTTGATGTTTCTAGTTTTCTAATTAAAATAGCGTGATCTACCATATCAAATGCGGGACCAAAAGATGCAGCAATAGAGAATGCAGTCAGCGACCCATAGTTTGACTGCTTGCATCAGGGTCAGCGAACTAGAGCTGACCAAGACCGTACTCCACCTCCACGTGGTGGTCCTGGAAACAGTCTGCAGCAGTGCAGTCTGGCTAAGCGAGTACGGATCGCAGAGGGAAGGCAAACCCGGTCCCAAAAAATGCCGTGCTGAAGTCGGATGTGTCGTCCGAAAGGTGCAGATATCACAGCTACGGCGTAAACAGACACAACGCAACCACCGACCTTTTCAGGGCGAACGAGGAAGAAGAAAAAAAATATCAAATGCTTTTTTAAAGTCTACAAAAACTGCCCCACATATGTTATCGTTATTAATATTTAAGTGCCAGTTGTCAATCATCTTAGTTAGAGCTGTGTGACATGAATGTTTAGGTCTAAACCCCGACTGACTATCAATTAGCAAGCCGTTGTTAACTAAGTGTTGTAGTGTTATTTTATGTATGTGTTTTTCTAGTGGTTTGGATAGCGATGATATTAAGGAGATTGGCCTATGGTTACCAAGGTTATTATTGTCGGAAGAGCCAGGTTTTAAGAGAGGATATACCTTAGCGACTTTAAAGTGCCACGGAAAGTAACTCCGTGCGATACATTGATTGTATATGTATGTAAGCGAATCACTAATAGCTGGAGCCGCATAACGCAGTATTCGATTACTGACTCCGTCAAGTCCTGATGAGTTATTATCTTTAAGTCCTAGAAGATAGTTGTATACTTCATTAACTGTCATAAACGGAATGTTGAATGGGATTGTGTTGGTACATTTGTTCTCACAAAATACTGACAGCCTGCCTAAGTCACAAGGTGAATTTAATATTGTAGATTTAAGACTGTTTATTTCTGCCTGAAGGTAATTGCTGAAGTCTGTGCAAGTAAATGAAGTGTTAGGGGTTGACGAGACTGACAGATTTCGCTTGTTCGCGAAGGTGTTGATTGCTTTCCATATATCTTTACTGTTTGTTTTGTTCTGAGCCAAATTTTTAAAGTAATTACTTTTTTCACTACGAATTAAATATTGCACTTTGTTCCTCTGTGCTCTGTATGTGTTAAAGTCCTTGTTTTTGTGAGCTTGATCTCTCTGCCTCATGGCGTCTAGCACTGCTTGTGTGATCCAAGGAGATTTGACCTGTCGTTTCACACGAACTTCTTTAGTTGGTGCGTGGTTATCAAACACACAAAGAAAGATACGTGTCCAATGGGCAATGGCGTCATCGGGATCAGAAATCTGGTAAACACTGGCAAGAGGTGCAGTTCGCAAATCATGTAAAAAATAGTTCACGGTTGAAATTTTTAAAACTTCTAAATTTAATACTGATATGTTTATTTCTTGGAGCTTTATATTTATTCTTTGACCACGTGCAACATATAGGATAGTGGTCACTTATCGCGACAGTAGGAACAGAGCATTCTATAATGTTTTCTGCACAGGTGACGTAGATGTGGTCAATTGTTGTGGATGATGCATTTGTTACCCTGGTAGGCTGGTTGACTATTTGTTTTAGGTTGTAAGATAGTATGATGTTTTCCCACGTTTGGTTTGTGTTATGCATGTCGATGTTGAAATCGCCTAGAAGAATAATTTCTTTGGCAGTGGTAAATACTTTATCCATCATGGTGGTGAAATCTTCATACCAGATGGCTCCTGCACTGGGATTTCTATAAAGATACCCAACTAGAAATTGTCCCTGAGTCGGTAGTTTTATTTCTAACCATATGCACTCGGTCTCTGCTGTCTCTAAATCACTTCTGTGGCGATAACTAATAGAAGTGGAAATATATACTACTATACCTGTTTCTAGCTTTCTACTTGAGTCTCGCCGAACTGTTTTAAAGCCATTTAGGGCAATTTCATCATCTGATATTTTGTCGTTTAAACGACTTTCGGAAAGTCCAAAAACATGAAAATTTTTATTCAGAATTTGTGTAAGCTCAGGAAGTTTGCCTAATAAATGGTAAATATTCAGGTGGCCCAGCCGTAGACCATCCTTAATTAGCCATTGTGTCTGATAGGTATGCATTTTATTTTGGCAAGTGGTTTAAAAAGGAAAATAACAAAAGCAATTTTAAATACGAAACCTACGAAAATTTAAACTAATTAGTCTAACGTCACCAAGTAAGTGAAAATACAAATTTTAGTACTTAACTTACGAACACTTGGTACAAGTATTGCTAAAAAATTACAATTAACTGAAATTGTCAGTAGTATATTAAAAGTCACACAAAAGTAGGCACGCACGTTTTCACACCACAACACTAAAATTCTAACAAAGTAATTAAGCAACACTGAGAGAACACGAATTAAAAAGTAAATAAAATAAAATCTTGCAAATTATGAAAAAAAAAACTGTCGAAGGCCTGTAGCCAATGAAATTAGAGTGTTTTGAGAAAGTAACAAAGTACTTATTACTTTATGCGTCACAGTAATCAACTAATTTTTCACGGGAGAGACGGCTTTGGTCGCAGGGATTAAGTCAATAAAAAAAATTTTAAAAAATGAGTGGATTCATCACCGATAATGGATGTCTCTGTCAGGTATATAGTAAGGCCCCCGTTGCACAGACATCATTAGTGCTTGGCTGAGGGATGCAGGACTGAATTGCATCAGGTATCCAAGTTCTGGGTTAATTTGTTGGTTACGGGAGCGCTTCTTTGAGGGGCGGGTAAGGTGTGTTGTGCATTTTCATGAAGGGCTGATCTCATGGTAGATCGGTTTGTGTTCTTTGAGTCTGGTGGGTTGTCGTGTTGCGTTCGCTGCGGGTACTTGATGTTTTTTGCTAGGATGCTGCTACCTAGTTTTGATGTATGTATTTGATCTATGTAAAGGCGTTTCTTTGGTGCTCCAGAGTTGCTTGTGAAGAAAGGAGTGTTGTTGATATAGCCAATGTTGTTGTGTTCACAATAGCTCTGGAGTGTCTTGTTGTTGGTGTCGGCTACGCGACGTTGGAAGCCATAGCAAGGTGGAATAATGGATGACATAAAAATGGAAGTGTTAGGAAATTTTTGTTTTATTGTAGTAGTCAGTTTGGAAATCGCCGAAGGGCTAACGCTGTGTCCATTCATTATGTCGTTGATCCTTACATGTACTGTTGTTCTTGTAATGTTATGATGTATGTCGAACCTATTAATTCTATCAATTAATCTTTCAGTTCCAGCTCCAGGTATCGCAATTACTGAGACAGTTTCCTCTTTAGTAGTAGACATCCGATCATTGTATATGCCTTTTATGAGAGAGTCGCCAATTATAACGTGTGTTGCTTTACTACATGGTTGTTGACTCGGATTTCGTTTTGATTCTTGCTGCCGCCATTGATTTTCCTGGTGTGAATCGTCCTGAATAGTCTGGGTGTTTTCATCGGGTGGTTGTGGTGTCAGTATCTGATCTGGTAGCGGCGTTAATGCCTGTTCATTTTGTACTGAATGCTGGTTAAGGGCGGTAAACCTGTTGCTTACTTTTACACTAATAGGGTAAGCTTCGTGTGCACGTATATCCTCAACTTTGTTGGTGTTACATTGGTGCTGCTTGCGGCGTTCGTTTGATATATTTTCTTTTGAGGGATCTCCAGAAGCTTCAGGTACTATAAGAGGATGTTCCGAGTGCTGTGTTTTATAAATAGAAAAATCGCTTCGTAGTTGCTCAACGACGTGTTTCATATTGGAATTATCTTCTCTCAGATGCAGTATTTCCTTTTTGAGTAGTTCGTTTTCTGCGCTGATCGATTTATAGACATTAGTCGTCAGATCGGCAATTAGTGTTCGAAGTGTGTCCTCCATTTTGAGCATCAGCTCCTGGCAGCACTGCGCATTTATCATGTGAGTGACTTCTGGGTGATTTTCCCGTGATAATGTTTCATCTGTTTGTGTGCTAGTGTCTTTAGGGCCCATTTGATATTCTATGGCCAGCATAGGTTGAGAAAATGGAGTATTTGCTACTGTGTCGCTCATTGGAAAGTTGCGTGCTGCGGGAGGCAAAGTGGATGTATTTGTAGGAGAGTGTATGCTAGAGTTAATGTTGATGATTTCGCTGTCAGCAGATGAGACGCTGGCAGCTGATGATGTGATGTCTATTGCGAGCTGGGGTAAACATACTGTCGAGTCCAATTTTGTGGTACAAATTATGTTGTGTGCAGACTCATTTAAACTGACAAAGTCCGTTTCCAGCCATGACTCAATAACAGTGGCAGTTGCTTGGGCCATTATCTTGTTTTTTGTATGATAAAGGTGCACATATAATAGTGGTGTTGTGATGAAATCTTCTACAAAAGCACCTTGTTTATCTGCTCTCGTCTCGACATGGTCATTCTGGTAGTATTTGGTACACGTTGTGCGAAATGCCTCATAATGATATGTATTGTGGAAGAGCACAGTAGCACATTTACCGTCATTTGCTATTTTAAAGGTTAAATCCGACTCTTTGTTAAATCCCTGAAGTTTAACGCGAAGAGCTCTGTTTTGGTCTAAGGAGTAATTTTTGATTATGGTCGGGCGTAATCTAGAGTTCCTATCAGCTTTCGTTACCTGCGAGCCATGGCCGATCTCTAAGTGTGACATGTTTACATGCCCGCTGGGATTAATTACCAGTGAAATACATTGATCCACTGGAAACCTTATCTGTTTAAGAGGATCTAGTAGCAAAGAAAATACGCCAACTCTTCTTTACAGCGGTCAGTGACGAGTCACGTGGTCATTGTTAAAAGCATGGTAGAAGGCATTTGCAGTCCAAAAATGAATACACCGATATAAAAATTCCCGATTCGACGACGCTGTTGTCCCCGCTCGCCATGACATTAATTGCTTGAGGGCGGACAAGCCCTGTGATTTATTGTTGTCTATTGTTCTCTAGCCAGAAGGTCACCGTCAGAGTGTGGAATGTGTTACAGTAGTGTTTCATATATCGAAAAATGGTGGCTGGACACGATGAACGCTCCTACCGTCATTCCATACAGAAAAAAACACAATATTTATACGTGAATTTAACACAATTACAAAATAAACTATTTCATTATGTCAAACAAAACCGCCAACACATGAATGTATAAACCATCCATATTAAATGGGAACAACTTCAATAAAATATCCAAAATGTAGAGCCAAAAAAAAAAACACGTCCGCACAGTAAACGAAGATAAAGGCAGTCCCATGGCAGAGATTGTCATAGGCAAATGAAGTGTTAGAAGCTTCATCATGGAAGATACCGCTTTTACGAGGTTAGGTGACCAGTCCCCTTCCTCGCTGCCTTTTCCTTCCCTAGCTCGATAGCACAACTGAGTGCCCATTTACAGCTGGTAAACTGGAGTGTTCCACAGCCAGATTTCAGTTCCAAAACCATGTAGTTGTGCTACAGAAGAAAGATACCTGATCGCTTGGTCAGTCGGTCACTCACTTTAGCTAATAGTGTATTAAGTATGTGTAGATGCTAAGAATGGCATCAGTATTTAAATTTGTACTTGATGTGGTTTGGAAAGATCAAGCTATAAAAAAAATTAAAGGATGTACATGAGAGGAACAAGCCAGATGATGGTTATTACTAAATATGTAAATACTTCTGTATCATTGAAATGATGTTACTTACTATGACAGTATAACTTTGACATCTGATGACTGACTAGTCTGACATATGTACTAGTCAGTTACAATTAATGGAAATGTTAATATTTCTGTATCACTGAAATGATGTCCTTACTTACTATGATTGTATAACTGTGACATCTGATGACTGACTGGTCTGACATCTGTGCTAGTCAGTTACAAGTCTAGCCAGATACTAGCCAAGGCTGATATGATGTTTCAGGATCCATGAAATAACTCACCCCAGACTGTCAAGTGTCAGAAGCTTGTGTTGTTCATCAGAGGCAATCCCACAAAAGTGCAGGACCCCAACGAGTGAACCACAGCTGGTCATTGATATTCCTAAAGCTGGGTCTACCAAGTCTGATATCTACACAGGACAGTTCAGTGTCAGCATTGTCAAGTTGAAAACATAAGTGTCATTTAAGACACTGACCACCCATATATGAACCAACAGCCATAGTTGAAAACAGTATTCTAACCATTAAAGAATTCAGTCAAATGAGGACAGTAATGTGTAAAGTCAGAGGACTAAAAGAACAGTGATACAGTAAAAGTGATTCCAGTTTTCATTAACTTTATTGTTCAAGATCCTGAAGTCTAAAAAGACAAGACTTCTTATTAACATTGCTGAGTGACGGTTTCTAGTAAATACATTTTCTACACGGACAGACAATCCTATCAATACATTAGTTTAGAAATAATAATAATTGTTTGAATATTTTATATATATATATATATATTTTTAATGCTCATTTCCTAATAGCAGAAATAGAAGATCAGTGTAATTATTAAAAGTTTTAAATTGCACCTGAGGACTTATTCACTTTTTACCCTGGTGTTTAAAGTGAATGTTCATTTTATTTATCTCCTAGACATTAAGTAATCACAAGATAGTCACAGGGGGGAGACACCTTAAATCCTGGTACTACTTCTTACCAACTGGGCCAGGATTTTCACAGTCTGACTATTTCTATGATATCAATACACCAGTGCTTATTTCTAAGACTGGGATATTACTTGTAAGACCAGAACTCTTTACTGGCACCTGGATATCCATCTGCCAAGCCTATTCTTACATAAATAAATAATTTAAAATAACCTCCCGCAACAGTAATGATTGACTCCTCTTATAATCACACTTTGTCACAAAATTTTGACATTCTCCTGCGCCCCCCCCCGCCCCCCCCCCGCCCCCCCCCCCCCCCCCCCCCCCCCCCCCCCCCCCCCCCCCCCCCCCCCCCCCCCCTTCCCCCCCCCCCCCCTCCCCTCCCCTCCCCCGGCCCCCCCCCCCCTCCCCCCCCCCGGGCCCCCCGCCCCCGCGCCCCCCCCCCCACCCCCCACCCGCCCCCCCCCCCCCCCCCCCCCCCCCCCCCCCCCCCCCCCCCCCCCCCCCCCCCCCCCCCCCCCCCCCCCCTACCCTTTCCCCCCCCCTCCCCCCCCCTCCCCCCCCCCGCCCGCCCCCCTCCCCCCCTCCTTGCAAGACATCATATGTGGATGACCCAAAAGGGAAAGAGTGAAGCAAATCAGAAGAGAACTGGACAGGCTATCAGCAGGTTATCATTAACCTTGTCAGGCAGGCAGTGCAGAGCTTGGGGCAATGGGAAAGCAGAGTTAATCAACTGATAAGTGATCTTGCCAGGGATAATGATGCTATTGTGTACACTGATGGGTCTGTACCTTATGGTGTGAAATCAGGATGGGGCTTCTCTGCAAAAATATAGACAGTGTCATCGCTGAACAGAGCGGAGCCTATATTACAACAATCTCTAGCATGCGAATGGAGATAGAAGAAGTTACTGCTGCTCTGAGGTGGCTGTTTTAAACTAAATCAAACAGGGCAGTTATTGTGTCAGACACTCAATCCCATGCTTCAGAAGGTTAAGAATGGATGGCTACAGCAGGAATGGAAAACATCCACAGAAACCTCTTCAGGGGCTGCTGTGGATCTACTGCCCTGTTCATCCAAGGGTACGCAGCAACGAGAGAGCACCCAGTGGAGACACTGGATATGGATAAGAGAGAGATACTAAGGACAATTAATGATCGTTTGTTAGAGAATGACACTTCAGTAGACGAATCAACAAGACTAAGACTTAGAATTTGGCATCAAACATAAGACTAACAGGAATGGACATGTGATAAGATGCACCTGTTGTATGTACAACTAGTGCACTCAAGAACAATTAGTAGTCATACCCATATACATTTGCTGAGGGAGACTGAGCACCTATGGGTTTGCCCAGAAAGAGTGATGTAGATTATGATCAATAATAATGAATTTTTCTATCTAACAGTAGGCTATCTTTGTCAGTAAATGCTACACCATAAACATCACACTTGTAAGGCTTCTGTCCTATATGAATTCTTTTATCTAATAGTAGGCTACCTCTATTAGTAAATGCTACACCACAAACATCACAATTGTAAGGTTTCTGTTCTATGTGAATTCTTTTATCTAATAGTAGACTACATCTATTAGCAAATGCTACACCATAAACATCACACTTGTAAGGTTTCTCTCCTCTATGTACATTTTTATGTCTTTGCAAGTGACCTGTGTCAGCAAAAGCTGTATCACAAACATTGTACATTTAAGGCTTCTCTCCTGTATGTATTCTTTCACGTTTTCTTAGGCTAATTTTCTCTGTAAGTGCTCATCACAATTGTAAGGTTTCTCTCCTGTATATATTCTGTTACGTACTTGAAGATTAACTCTGTGCTTCATCAAAAACATTGCATTTCAAAGGTTTCTCTCCTGTTTGCACTCTTTTATGTACTTCCCAGTTGCAATGCTTTTCTCCTGTTGACAATGTGCTGTGTTGTTTTAGGTTACTTCTTTGAGTAAATGCAACACCACAAACATAACACTTGTAAGGTTTCTCTCATGTATGCACTCTTTCATGTGCTTGTAGGTTACTTCTTTGAGTAAATGCTGCACCACATAAATCACACTTGTAAGGCTTCTCTCATGTATGTATTCTTTTATGTTCTTGTAGGTGACCTGTGTGAGTAAATGCTGCTTCACAGAAATCACACTTGTAAGGCTTCTCTCATGTATGTATTCTTTTATGTTCTTGTAGGTGACCTATGTGAGTAAATGCTGCACCACAGAAATCACACTTGTAAGGCTTCTCTCATGTATGTATTCTTTTATGTTCTTGTAGGTGACCTGTGTGATAAAATGCTGCAAAACAAACATCACACTTGAAAAGCTTCCCTCCTGTATGTATTCTTTTATGTGATAGTAGGCAATCACTGCGAGTAAATGCTGCAAAGCAAACATCACACTTGAAAGGCTTCTCTCCTGTATGTTTTCTTTTATGTGATAGTAGGCGATCACTGCGAGTAAATGCTGCAAAGCAAACATCACATTTGAAAGGCTTCTCTCCTGTATGTATTCTTTTATGTTCTTTTAGGTGACCTGTCTGAGTAAATGCTGCAAAGCAAACATCACACTTGAAAGGCTTCTCTCCTGTATGTATTCTTTTATGTGATAGTAGGCGGTCACTGCGAGTAAATGCTGCAAAGCAAACATCACATTTGAAAGGCTTCTCTCCTGTATGTATTCTTTTATGTGATAGTAGGCGATCACTGCGAGTAAATGCTGCAAAGCAAACATCACACTTGAAAGGTTTCTCTCCTGTATGTACTGTGTTGTGTTGTTTTAGGTCACTATTTTTAGTAAATGCTACACCACAAGCATCACACTTGAAAGGTTTCTCTCTTGTATGCACTCTTTTATGAGTTTGTAGGCTACTTCCTTGAGTAAATGCAGTGCCACAAACATCACACTTATAAGGTTTCTCTCCTGTATGTACTGTGTTGTGTTGTTTTAAGCCACTATGTTTAGTAAATGCTACACCACAAACTTCACACTTGTAAGGTTTCTCTCCTGTATGCACTCTTTTATGAGTTTGTAGGCTACTTCCTTGAGTAAATGCAGCGCCACAAACATCACACTTATAAGGTTTCTCTCCTGTATGTATTCTTTTATGTTCCTTTAACTGACTTTTGTGAGTAAATGCCGCATTACAAACATCACACTTGTAAGGCTTCTCTCTTGTATGTATTGCTTTGTGTTGTTTTAGGCTACTTCTGTAAGTAAATGCTGCACTACAAACAACACACTTGTAAGGCTTCTCTCCTGTATGTATTCTTTTATGTCCTTGTAGGCTACTTCTGTAAGTAAATACTGCACTACAAACATCACACTTGTAAGGCTTCTCTCCTGTATGTATTCTTTTATGTTCTTTTAGGTGACCTGTGTGAGTAAATGCTGCGCTACAAACATCACACTTGTAAGGCTTCTCTCCTGTATGTACTGCATTGTGTTGCTTTAGGCTACTTCTTCGAGTTAATGCTACACCACAAACATCACACTGGTAAGGTTTTTCTCCTGTATGTAATGCATTGTGTAGTTTTAACTTCCTTCTTTCAGTAAATGATACACCACAAAAAACACACATGTATGGTTTGTCTCCTGTATGCATTCTTTTATGTTCTTTTAGGCGACCTGTGTAAGTAAATGCTGCAAAACAAACATCACACTTGAAAGGCTTCTCTCCTGTATGTATTCTGCTATGTTCTTTTAGGTGACCTGTGTGAGTAAATGCTGCAAAACAAATATCACACTTGAAAGGCTTCTCTCCTGTATGTATTCTTTTATGTCCGCGTAGGTTACTTCTTTGAGTAAATGCTATACCACAAACATCACACTTGAAAGGCTTCTCTCCTGTATGTATTCTTTTATGTCCACATAGGTTACTTCTTTGAGTAAATGCTATACCACAAACATCACACTTGAAAGGCTTCTCTCCTGTATGTATTCTATTATGTTCTTGCAAGTAACTTCTTTGATTAAATGCTGCATCACAATCATCACATTTGAATCGCATTTCTCCTGCATGTATTCTGTTATGTTGATGCAGGTTACTTGTTACAGTATCAAACTTGTAAGGTCTCTCTTCCTCTCTTGCCTTGTGAGTCTGAATGTTTAAATCACTGTCAGTAGCAACAGCTCTATCACTCTCACTAATCTGAACATTTGTGTCACTGACAGAAAATATTTTACAGCAATTTATGTTACAGTCTTCATTTTTTAAATCTGATATATTACAATTTAGGTTATCAGAAAGGTTAGCTGTCCTGTCCTGACTGTAAACGAAGTTCACTAATGGTTCATCATTATCAGTGAGTCTCAGTTTCATGTTGTCTTCTCTTGTTGCACCAGCAAAAGTAACATCTATTTTCTTATTTACTGTTTCATCCACTTCAGTTCCACTGTGCTGTGGTAACACATCTTGAAGATCATTATGTTTATTATCAAACTCCCAGTGTCCATTTCTGTGTACTGTTTTCATATGTTCATCCAGGACATCAGGGTAGAGGTAAGGCATGTTGCATAGGGGACAAGAATATGTGTCTGAAATAATAAAAATAATCAGCAAAGATAAATAACAAAATGCCTGTCCTATGTGTTTAGTTAAAATCTGGTAAGCAAATGTTATAGCACAAATATAAGTATAACATCTAGGTAATTATTTTCACCCTTCAGCTCTCCAAGGACAGGCCTACAACAAACTTATGCCACATCTTCAAGTCTTGTACTATCAGTTCTTGGATGATTGAATTAAACTGTTTTGTTTAGTAGACCTGTCCATATTGTTTTGTTTGAAGTAATTGGTGGTTTAAAAGTTGTACAGGATGGCGTAGCCAGCACCATTCCCAACATTCTTTAGCTGCATCTTATGCTATGCATGGTCACAATGCAGTATTACTATTTGTTGCTCCCCTTTCAGGTCCCTGTAACACAAAGGAGCAGGTAATTATGTCTAATGTATAACATCCCCATTAACTGTAATTAGATAACATAATAATAATAGCCCCTTCAGTCATAACAGACTATGGGAATGCACCCCTGAGGTGACAGCCCTCAGCTGTTTATTTTCCTGGTGTGCGTTTTGACATTTTCTCCTCTCTTCTGCTTTCTGTGAGAGCTTCTTTTCATCCAATCTATGGTGGCACCGTACATAGCATCACCACTTGGTGCGATTGGCAGATTCCTCCTCCAGATTGCTTGATTTATAATCAGTACTCTCATGTCAACTCTGGGAAGGTTAAGGCGGCCAGCGTGATACTGACCACATCACCCGTAGTGTGCCGACGGTTAAGAAAATATGGGCCTAACACCATATTCCCAATATGCCTCAATGGGCGTGTAACGGGATCCTTTACCTTTACCCTTACTCTCATGTCTCTCTTGCACACATCTTTGAATCTCAGCTGAGGTTGCCCACCTGTTTTTTTGCCATTTGCCAGTTGTCTGTAGAAGGTATCTTTCAGGATGCAACCATCTTCCATGCGTGGACATGGCCAAGCCAGCATAGTCTGCACTGTCTAAGCAGTGTATACATGCTTGAAGGCCAGCATAGGACAAAATCTCCACATTTGCCACTTTTTCTGTCCATGAAATACCAAAGATATGGTGTAGGCACCGTAAATGGAAGGTATTAAGCCTTCTTTCTTGCTTAGCATAGGTTGTCCATGTCTTGCTGCCATATAGAAGTGTACAGGTGATGCAGGCGTTATATACCGCAGCTTTGGTCTTCATTGTGAGGTGGACAAAGGTAGCTTCAGCTTTGTTAATGCAGCTGTCATATTCTGCTGTCACAAGTTGCCTCCCCTGCTCTGCAGTGATGGTCCAACAATGGCCAAAACTTAGAGTATCTAATGTGGGTCTTCCAAGGTATCTACCTTTGCATAAGATTACTCGTGGCAGAGATGCAGATAGAAGGATAATGATGCTTCTACCTTGAATGAGTATTCACAAGATATTCAGAAATCAATAACAAGTCTGAAGGTGTCTTTGCAATGGTGCTGAAGGTGTCTTAACAATGTTAACTTATTATATCTGGCTGATAACTTTTGTGAAGAGTTCTATTGTATGATTTAGCTCGTTCAAGCCCCCAGCTGATTTAATTCAGCGAAATCTTAATTTAGTAGCTCTGATTTAAGTGTATTTAAGACAACTGAGACACACTCAAATTGATCAAATCAACAATAAATATATATATATAAATATATATATTCGCCTTTAAGTCTGTTAGCCTGTTCATTTTTTTCTGATCTTATATATATATATATATATATACCCTTCAAAAGAAGTTAAGGACCAGTAGGTGAAAATGACCCAAAAATAATAAAAATTATAAAAAATTATATTTCATAAGCAATTAATCTGACATTGATTTTTCTCGAACAACAAACATTCAACACGTGCTGCATGGGCCACCAGCATACCGTGTGGCTAGTGTTCAGCTCAGCAAGCACGCTGAAAAAATGCTGCTGAGACGCCAAAATGTGGGTGTTTTTAATGATGTCTGAGCATGAAAAAAATACCTGCTATTCCAAAAATGCGTGATGCATGTGGGAGATTATAGTGTTGGTCTTGAGCTGTACTCACAAAATTGTCTTTATAAGCAACACAAGTACTGCATAACCATTGCACAACAATATGCCTCAACGATGAAAGCTGGGTGTTGTGGATAAAGGAAGAGTCATTGCATGGTTGCAGGAAAGTCTTACTGTCCGAAATATCGCTCAGAGGCTTGCAGTATCTCATTCAGTTATTGTCAGACTGCAGCAGCGCTTTGCCCAGACTGGAATCGTCGAGGAACGGCAACGCACAGGTCGTCCTAGAGTCACTTTGCACCCTTAATAAAAATGGTCCTTAACTTCTTTTGAAGGGTATATATATATATATATATATATATATATATATATATATATATATATATATATATAGATATATATATATATATATATATATATATATATATTATATATATATATATATATATATATATATATATATATATACAAGATAGATAGATAGATAGATAGATAGATAGATAGATAGATAGATAGATAGATAGATAGATAGATAGATAGATAGATAGATAGATAGATAGAAAGACAGATAGATAGATAGATAGATAGATATATATATATATATATATATATATATATATATATATATTTTTTTTTTGCGTACGCCCGCTAATACTCGAGGCGAAATCTCAGGTTATTACTAATGTCTAACCTGACATTGATTTTACGTGAGTATCCCTTTTTTCTTGTACAGAGACAGGTGTCCCTCGCCATTCAGGCAAATACTCTCCGATTTCGGAGGTACCCATTGCAGCTGGGTCGGCTCAGGAGCCGCCAATCCCTGGTCGACGACACTCCTTCAAATGTCCTCGCCAGGTCTCGAGTTAATCCAGTCCAATTCCCGGTCGACGAAAAATCCTCAAATGCCGTCGCCCGGGTTTGATCCTGAATCACCCGGTCGCCAGAGCGGTGTTGTAACCACTACGCTAGCGTATATATATATTTATTTCTCAATGTAGTCTCCGTTATTTGTTACAGTTTTTGTCCATCTTCGCACAAAGGCATGTATCCCCGCACGGTAAAAATGTGTGTCCTTTTTCCTAAACCACTGGCGTACGGCGCTTTCAAGGGTCTCGGTGTCCTCAAAGTGATGTCTGCGAAGATCTTCTTTCAGTGGTCCAAACAGATGGAAGTCAGAAGGTGCAAGATCGGGACTGTAAGGGGGATGTGGTAATAATGTCCAGCCAAATTCTGCAATCGCATCAATGGTGCATTTAGCGGTGTGTGGCGTGGCATTATCGTGCAACAGTAGTGCAGTTAGTGCAGTTCTCTGATCTTTTAATGGGTAAAGTCGCTGAAGACGACCTCTAAGCTTCTTCAAAGTTTCAATGTAACGGTCTGCATTCATCGTGTTTCCCTGTTCCAAGAAGTCGAGAAGAATCACACCCTTCTCATCCCAAAACACGGAGGCCATAACTTTCCCTACAGATGGTGAACTTTTGAACTTCTCTCTTGTCGGCGATGTTGTGTGATGCCATTCCATTGACTGCCTCTTGGATTCTGGTTAAAAAAAATGAACCCAAGTCTTATCACCTGTCACAATATTCGATAAAAACTCTTCTCCTTCAGTTTCGTAATGGTGCAGGAGGTTGATGGCTATGGTTTTCCTTGTTTCTTTATGTCTGTCTGTCAACAATCTGGGTACCCACCGTGCACAAACCTTTGAATAACCTAGGTCTTTAATGATGTTCTGGACACTGCCTTTACTAATGGACAACATGGAAGAAAGTTCATCGAGGAAGTGGAGGGGAACTGCGGTAAGACGTGGAATACGATGGATGGGTTTGAAAAAAAATCGAAAAAAGGTGATTCGTCTTACGAGGAAGTCATTTTTCTGTTCAGCCACGCGCTTACAAACAGACAGCGATTTTGACAGAATTTCGGTTCTTGCCTTCAGGGAAGTACCCAGTTTTTATTTTATTTAGTTTTTATGTGTCCTATCTAGCCTTCACTTTCTTTCCTTTCCTGACGAAGGCCTTGTGGCCGTAACGTAGACTATTTTCTTTGTCTTTTGTCCTCGTAAGACGAATCACCTTTTTTCGATTTTTTTTCAAACCCATCCAAGAAAGTTCATCCAGTGTTACTCGACGGTCACCACGAATGATGCCATCAACTCGATGAATGTTGTGTGGAGTCACTGCGGTAGACAGACGGCCAGTCCGCTTTGCGTCAGCCATTGAGGATTGCCCTACTTCAGCTTCGTCTCAACGATGTACCAAACGTCAGACAGTGCTAACATCCACTGTTGAATCTCCATAAACATTCTTCAAACGGTCGTGGATGCGAATTGGGGTCTCGCCTTCAGCATTGAGGAATTCTATGACATAACGTTGTTTTAACATCTTTGGCAGCCATTTTTAAACCGTTACAGTGGTGCCAACTGTTACTGAAACAGGTTGGTAATGCTATACAGTGCAGAAGAGTGTTTGAGGAATCCTGCTAAATTTACAAATTGCACACCGATGCAGTATTTACATACATAAAAAATAAGAGGCATTACTTTTTGACCGTCCCTTGTATATATATATAAAAAACAAAATTTAATAATCAATTATGTTTTAACAGTGTAAAATCAATAAAAATCAGTTTCTCTCTCTTCGGCTTCCTTCTCTGCTTTGGCTTTTTCATGCTCCCTGGCCATTATATTTTATTGATTTATGGCCTGAAGAAGTCTCCCAGCTGCTGCTTTTCAAGTGGCCAACTCTTCTTCGATGCCTCCCTTTTGGTCTATAATAGCTCCGAGGTATTTAAAGAGGTCGACCTGCTCCAGGACCTGTTCTCCCAGCTTAATCTGATGTTTTCTTTCTACTCGTGATATCACCATGGATTTTGTTTTAGAGCTCCTTATAACCATCCCTCTCTTCTCCAGCTCTTCCTTCCAGACTTGCAGGTTGGATTGGAGATGTGCCTCTGATTTAGCAATCAGGGTAACATCATCAGCAAATGCCTGCTCTGAAATACAGACCTGTCTCATCTTCCAGTACCCCACTGAATACTTTCTTGTTCTCTCCTTACATGCCTTGATGACATCGTCCATGAGGAGTATGAAAAGATAAGGATATCACCTTGTCTTACACCAGTGGTTGTCCTGAACTCTTTTGACTTATGGTTTGCTGTCCTCACATAATTTCTGCAAGACTTGTAGAAGCTCTGTATAGCATGAATCAGAGGTACTGAAATAGTCTTCTATGCCAAACAGTCCCAAATTTTGCTTCGGGGACCCTGTCAAACGCCTTTTCCAGATCTACGAAACAAAGATGCATCTCACTCTTATACTCAAGGGCCTTTTCACTCAGCTGTCTGAGTGTGAAGATTAGGTCTTGAGTACTTCAGTTTGCTCAGAATCTGCACTGGACCTCATCCAGTTGTGGCTCAGCTAGGCATCAGAGTCTCTACTCTAGGATTCTAGAGTAGATTTTACCAGGGACACTGAGAAGGGACATACCTCTATGGTTTCCACATTGTCGATTGTCACCCTTTTTGAAAATTGGTGTTATGATGGCAATCTCCCAATCCTTTGGTATGGTCTTGTTGAACCACGCTGCCTTTAGGACCCTTAAGAGTAAGGTACATGCTCCCATGTACTTAACCATTTCTGGTGTTATACCATCATGCCCTGCTGCTTTGCCCATCTTGATTTTCTCCAGTGCTGCCTTCAGTTCTTCCATCTTTATGTCATCTTCACCATCATTGGTTTTCTCTTCTGTGCTAGTGGTTATCATTTCTGATGCTTCACCATGCTCACCATCCAGGAGTTCTGAGAAATATTCTTTCCATCTTTCCCTTACTTCCTTTGGTGCAGTAAGCAATTTGCCTTGCTTGTCCTTTATAAATTTGAGAGGGCATTGGTTTTCCTTCCTCATGTTCTTTAGTGCCTTATAAAACAATTTCTGGTTCCTGCGCATCTTTTTCTAGCTTTTCTCCAAATTCTTCCCAGGACTTCTGTTTTGCTGCTAGCACCTTGTTCTTTGCATCTGTTCTGAGTGTCACATATTCTCTATATTTCTCCATTTGTCCTGTTGTGTTTTTAGCTCCTAAGTATTGTTTCCATGCCATTTTCTTCTCTCTTATTTTCTCTTTGACTTCCTCTGTCCACCAAGGTGTCCTCTTTCTCTTGTTCCCAAGTCGGACTTCACCACATGCTTCTGCAGCAGGTGTCTTTATGATGTCCTTGAATTTGAGCCAGAGGGTTTCCAAGTCATCAGGTTGTTCTTCTGTGTTCCCCACCACTGCAGCAATAAGCCCCTGATATCTGGTCTTAATTTCTGGCTCTCTCAGCTTGTGGGTCTTAATGCTCATTTCTCTCGTTTGTTTACTTAGTTTCTTGCGTGATGTTGGGCAGTTCCTAGGCTGAGCAATCTTTCAGTTGTTCTTTTGATTGTAAGCAGGTAGTGATCACTTCCAATCTCTGGCCCCCATCCAGACTCTAGTATCCCGGACATATTTGAATGAGCTCCTCCTAACAATGGCATAGTCGATCACTGACTTCTCATTCTTTGTTGGTTCACAACTAGTGTACACATGTATGCGCTTATGGGGGAAGTTTGTGTTTGTAATGATCAGATTCTGCTCACTGCAGAATCTAAGGAGTCGCTTTCCATTGTCATTGAGAGTATCTTCTCCATATCTTCCGATAACTCCACCCCATCTAGCATGGTCATTTTCAAATTCAAAATATAGCCCGAGCTCGCTTTGCTTGCCATGTAAGCCTTTATTCCCCACTTAATGGGCTCTGATTTTATGTACTGTTTGAAGGCAAGTCTGCTTTTAGTGGGGATCATACCCTCGTCTAAAGTGTTGTGAGGGTGAATAATAATACCGAAATCTCGGAAGCAACAAATTCAGCTTGGGCCTTACTTTGTACAGTTTATCTGCTTTATCCAGAGCAGGTCCTCTTCATCTACAAGATGAAGAAACGTCCATACAGTAAGAAAGCAATCACGTTCCATTACAGTGTGAAATCCAGGCGTTTGGGAAATGAAGTTCAAAGATGAGCTGGACTAGTAATCTTCGTAACGTGGTTTACTCACACTGTGCTCCATTTGAAGATGCAGTCCAAAGAATGCTTTTATCTCTGGCATTGTTACATCTTTATAATTTTTAGCATAGTAGCTGGTTGGTTTTTTGCTTTTTACTTGCTCAGCACGTCTGTTTGTCTGCTCACACAAATTGTGCCAGAAATTACTGTCGAGGAAAAGTACCAAAAATTCAATGGCTTTACTCTCAGGAGAAATTGATTCTGGAATATTCTTGGGGCCTATCTGTTCCACAAATGTTGTGTCTACGGTAGACATAGGTCTGAATATATTTGCGGGAGACCAACCTGTATCAAATTTACTTGATACATTATGTGGGAAGGCTCCAGGGGCCAGGAACAGGGTTAGAACTAGCTTGATCATAATCTGATTCACAAGTTCTGTCACTCGATTCAATTTCGATGTCACTTTCAGAATAATCACCATCTAAATCTAATTCATCATCCTCCGAATCATTGAGCACAAGTTCAACAGCTTGTTCTGTTGTTAGCCTTTTAGAATGGCTATTTTCTGGATTTTCAACATGCCTTTTCATAATGAAAACAATTAAAAAATTGCAAAATATTATCACTTCGTGGGCACCGCCATTTTAGTGTAGCATTCCACAATACTTGTGTACTTCCTGACGTAATTATTTTTCACATATTTCCATTCCGGACCCGTATTGCTAAGCTAGGTGTGCCAGACCGAGATAGCGGTCACTCAGGGAATGGATTATTTACACACGAACCAAAATTTTGGGACCTCGGGTTCAAAAGGTTAAGGGTGTATTTAGCTGCCAATAAGTTTGTTCGTTTCTGCTCCCGCTGATGCTTGGTTCTTTGCAGATTGTAGATTGGTTCAATCATCGCTGGTCAAGTCTGAGGGTTGTAGCACATTCCAAGAAGTATCAGGGAGTAACTACGAAGCTGGTCCAGCATCTTCAAGACCCGTCTGATGATGGTGTCTAGCGTTGACTGCAAGCCATTTATACCACTCACTTGTTCCACAGATAGTACCCTCAATTGGTACCACCAACTAGTATCATAAAAAAAGAGAAACAAATACCTTCCTGAGTACTGAGTTTCCTGACACACAATCGTGTGCCCCCTCCCCCTTTTCATTCCACAATCCCATCTATCTCAGAACGTTCCCCTCTCTGAGCATTAATATTAATTCCAGTGAGTGAAAAACATTCTTTACATTTAAACTGAACATGTTTACATTTACATCTACACTGGTTGAAAAAGGTGAATAGTATAATAAGAATGTACATCAGTTTTGTCATCATCTACTCCCTGCCCCATTTGAAACTTGGGACAACTTCTGCTTTTGGTTCTCAATAAAAAACCCATATAAAACAATCACCAGCTCTTGCAGTGGTGGTTCATGAAACAATCATTTTATATGCTGAGATTGCCAGCCTCAAATGACTTGGACACCCACTAGCACTTTTCACATGTTAATAATGCATAATATAGAATTTGAAATGTACAACTTACCCAAAAATCTCTTTGGGAATACTGACTTCTGGCTCAGAGAAATAGTTAAGGCAACATGTTTAACACATTAACTACCATGAGCCGGTGGGACCGGCTTTTGAAATCCTATCGTTTGGACCGCGAGCCGATCAGAGCGTCGATCCAATTTTAGTAATAAAATGAATGAAAAATGCACTGAAACACTTTCTGATCTGGTTCGAGATTTTCAGTTGCCACCGGAAAACAAATTCCCAAAGCATGGTTGTTGTAGAACACTGGAAAATTGATATTATGTTCATATTTTTCAGCGTTTTGGGTTAGTTACCAAATCGTGTAAAACTGTTTACCGTGGCAACTAGTGATAGGACCACAAAAAATGCTTGTACATCTCGTCTAACGGCTGAATAGGCTAGAAACTTGTTTCAACAATTGACTGATAGATCTTGCAATGAGAACAAGAGTGAAAACGATGTGCACATTGATTGAAATAGTGATTTTGATAGAGATGGGGCGCAAGCAGTCATAATTGTGAAAATATTGCAAGTCCTCAGCCATCGGAAGGCCGTTAAATAGCAACAACCTCTATTAGAGTTACAAATGGTGCTTATTGTAATAGTACATTCATTTATCTCTAAAATGAACTGTAATTCATAAAAATCTGTAAACAATTACGAAAACTACAGCTTACTTTGTGCAAACACCTACAGGATGAAAATGGGAACAAATTTTTATTCGGTCACAGTGTGTTTTTCAATTCGGTAGTTAATGTGTTAAGATGCCTCTTACACATGGTCTGGGGTGTTACTTTACAATAGACTCCCACTATGACTTTGTGTTCAGATTCCTAGGATTCCAGCTTTCTGTGCTAATGTAGGTAGAGTTTTCCAGGGATATAAGTCCACAAGATGCTCAAGCAAGATCCGGTCAGATAAATGGAATTCTGATCCTATTCTTTACTCAGGCTGCCTGGCTGGTCTCTTGACAAGTTTAATTTCACAGTGTTCTAAACCAGCAAATGTGTCAGGTTATATTGCAGCTTTCTGCCCATGCATATTCATTGTTACTATTTTGACAAGGCTCCAATCAGGAATGTTGTTATGCTTACATTCTGAATACCCACCAATAATATTCAAAATGCATGTTATGCCAATTTTTCTGGTGGAATGTTTTGCATGACTCATGTGTTCTGTAAAATTCAAACTGTCAATTTTTCGTATAAAGAGTTGCTACCTCTGTCAATTCTCGGTAATGTTTACATTACAATTTCTTATATTTATCTTGATCATAATAAGTCTAATTCTTTGAAGGACCGAGGACTAGAATGGAACCAGGCCAGGAGGAAGACAGCTGATAGGATAGTCTGGCACTCTCTCTTCCAAACCTCTATACCTCACGGTAGAAGAGGAACGACTAAGTAAGTAAGTATAATAAGTCTATCTGGAAGTGATTACCACATTTCTTACAACCCAGGAGCATCTTCAATGAGTCACCAGACTGATAATTGATCAGTGCACCCTGTGCAAACACAAACATTGGGTGTCATTACCCAAAAATGACAGACGGCCAATCTGCACAGATGATCAATCTGTTTTTGCCTGTATAAACTCTCAGCGAGGATGGGCAAGCAAACAAACATTACATGAATTACAGGAAGAAGTGTAAACATTGACTCAAAAATACCAAATATTGTCTGAGGTAGGAAAATAGAACGTGAAAAGCACAAAATGAATTACGGTATAGCACAAGAAATGAATAGTTTTGTAGTCATTCTGTGACATCCGCATCCACAGAGAGTTTGTTGCTGATGGTATATAATTAGTAGAGAATCAGATAAAATGACAAAATGAAAATATTTGACAAAAGTTCTCATTGCAAATGAGTCTGCAAATACACAGGAAGAAGACAAAAAAGATAATGAGAACAAATGCAGGAAACAATAACAAGACTGCACTTGAAGAAACACTACTACAAGATGCAGAAACATACATATATTTTGGTAGCAATAGACAAAGTTGGAGGGGCAGACAATATCTAAAAAAGAATATAAAAGGCTAGAGTTACTTTCGTTGCATTGGGAAGTATACAAAGGTCACGAGAAATCAAGTTCAACACAAAAATCAGAATCTTCAACTCAAATGTAATGTCAGTTCTATTGGATGGCTCTGAAACATGGAGAACAAAAAATAAAAATAACAAAATTAAGGTACAGAATTTCATAAATGGATGCTTGCATAGAATAAAAAGGCTGAAGCGGTATGACAAGAACACTAATGTGGAAACTATGACAAGAACCAGACAAATGCCAGTGTAACAAGAAATGAGAATATTATGCTAGTGATGGACAGGGTATACATTGAGGAGATCTGTTAATAGCATTACCAGGCAATCCTTACTGTGGAATACCCAGGGTTATAGAAGTACAGGCAGACTCAAGAACACATGGAGAAGAAAACTTGAGACAGAAATGAAAATGATGAGTAAGACAAGGACAATCTTTGAGCTGATGTCACATGACAGTAGGACTTTACTTATTGGAGGTAAGTTCTTTAGGTAGCTAAATGGTACTGACTAATTGATAACATCACACAACATTATTAAAAAAATTTTTTGATCTTTTGAATTCTACATCATAGGTTCAATGACTGCCTTGTATTAAATGTTACATAGATATTTTCCTTTACACAGTCATAACATAATTTCAAATACAAACTTGTTATTTTCCATACCTTCCTTTCAACCTTTCAACCAACAGGACTGGGATGAACATTAACTTTTGCAGATGACATACTCATGTACAGAACTGGCTCAGACAGACAAGACATGGTCCAAGGCATACAAGAGACACTAAAAGCGGTTTCTAAATGGTGTGAGGAAAGCAGATCAAAGGGCAATCCCAACAAGGCCTGTGTAATGTGGTTCTCTTTGAACAACTCCATAGTGAAAGCAGACCTTCCAGACATCACTTTCAATGGGCAGACTATTGAAAGGCAAGATAAGCTGAAGTATCTGGGAATAACGTTTGATCGTGGGCTATCGTTCAAGCATCATGTTGAACTGGTCATACAGAAATGCAAGCGAGGACTGGCAGCTTTAAAAACAATGGCTGCTGCGCACTTGGAACAGAGACTACTGTTTCTCCTGTATCATCAGCTTGTGATTTCAGTAATTGAGTATGGCCTGGAAATACTCACGCTGTCATTGTCACAATGTGAAGGACTAGAACCTATTCAAAATGAAGAGATGCTGCTAATTGTGGGCTGTACGTGTGATACCCCCATTGTGACAATGAGATACTTGCTTAAACTGCTGTCGATTAGATCCAGATATGCGATGGCCCAGCCAAAAGCCTATATGCGGGTAACCACTGACAAAAGACATCCCCTACATGAGAACATAGTGGACATCAAAGGAGCAAGAATAAAGATGGGGATGTCATGGATGGCCCAGACAGAGACTACGACTGGTCAGGTGACCAGGGTTGAAAATAAAAGGGAAGAGTGGAATAAGTCAGGAGAGAACTGATAAACTACAAGCAGGTCATCATAAGCATTGGCACGAAGTGCAGAACTTGGAGCAATGAAAAGCACAGCTTGAGATTAATCAGCTGATAAGTGATCATGCTGGGGATGACGATGCCATTGTGTACACTGATGGGTCTGTAGTGCATGGTGAGAAATCAGAATGGGGCTTCATGCGAGAATAAAGGGCAGGATCATTGCTGAACAGAGTGGAGCCTACATGACAACAACACGTAGCATGAGAATGGAGGTTGAAGCAGTTAATGCAGCACTGAGGTGGCTGTCTGAAACTCCATCAACCAGGGCAGTTATATTGTCAGACTCTCAGGCCATGCTTCGGAAAGTTCAGAATGGATGGCTACGACAGGAATGGAAAACATCAATAGAATCCTCAAGTCTCTAAGAACGGTATGTATCTACTGTCCTGGTCATGCAGTGGCAATGAGAGAGCTGACAGACTGGCCTCGAGAGCACCCATAGTGGGGACACTGGATATGGATGGGATACTAAGGGCAATTAATGATTGCCTGCTAGATAATGAGAATGTAATGGATAAATCAACAAGGTGGAGAATGTTAGAGTTTGGCATCAAAAGTGGGACTAGCAGAGATGGACGTGAGAGAGGATGCACCCATCTTACGCACAACCAGCGTGCTACAGGTACAAGTAGCATTTATACTCTTTGACATTTGCTGAGGGAGACTGAGCACCTATGGGTTTGTCCTGAGTGCAGTGAGGTTGATTCTGATTAGCAATTAACAATTGACATACCTTCCTTATCTCCGAATGAGCCAAAGTGGTGTTTACTTTCTGGAATTTCCAAGTAGTTAGTATACATTATCTCAACTTTAGTACAACTGCTGTCACAAGCAGCCTGAAACACATTTTGACCAAGTTAGGTTTATATGGAACAGTATTACGAATTAAAAGAAAAAAAAAAACACCAACATGTGGAGATGTGTTTCTGTAATCTCTTTCTCATTACTGTCATCACTTACACACATGTACAAGCACAGATGTGCAACTGCATACATACACACATGTACCCACATACACAGCACAAGTAATTTGTCAAAGTAATGTATTTCCAAGCCTGAAAATTAGTTGCTTTAAACGTGTTAAAAACACACAAACAGGTTTAACAAGCATGTCATATAAGGTTATTTAACAAGCAAGCATGTCAGATAAGACTGTTTAACTTGGCTGATAAAGTTGACCTCAACAATTCTATGTTAACATCATTTTCCTTGTTGATCCCTATAGAGCATGGATTAACCAGCTGGTCTCCCCTTGTAGAAAGCCTGCACCAAGCATTCACATGCTCTAGCAGAGGTGTTTTCTGTAGCAATTAGTTTTATGTGATGAGGTTGTAAGCTTCATGGACAAACACATGTTAGTCACCTTGTACAGCTTGCCTTAGGGTGTAGTAGTCCTAGTCTTTCTTTGTATGCTCAGAGATCCCTGGGAACTTCATTGAACCAACCATATATACAACATCCTAAACCTGGTAACTACACTGAACTAACCATATATACAACATCCTAAACCTGGGAACTACACTGAACCAACCATAGATACAACATTCTAAACCTGGGAAATACACTGAACCAACCATAGAAACAACATTCTAAACCTGGGAACTACATTGAACCAACCATATATACAACATCCTAAACCTGGTAACTACACTGAACCAACCATATATACAACATCCTAAACCTGGGAACTACACTGAACCAACCATAGATACAACATCCTAAACCTGGGAACTACACTGAACCAACCATAGATACAACATTCTAAACCTGGGAACTACATTGAACCAACCATAGATACAACATTCTAAACCTGGGAACTACATTGAACCAACCATAGATACAACATTCTAAACCTGGGAACTACATTGAACCAACCATAGATACAACATTCTAAACCTGGGAACTACATTGAACCAACCACAGATACAACATCCTAAACCTGGGAACTACACTGAACCAACCATAGATACAACATCCTAAACCTGGGAACTACATTGAACCAACCATAGATACAACATCCTAAACCTGGGAACTACATTGAACCAACCACATATATAATATCCTAAACCTGGGAACTACACTGAACCAACCATAGATACAACATCTTAAATCTGGGAACTACATTTTACCAACCATAGATACAACATCCTAAACCTGGGAACTACATTGTACCAACCATAGATACAACATCCTAAACCTGGGAACTACATTGTATCAACCATAGATACAAATCCAACACCTCACGTTAGAAGGGAAACGACTAAGTAAGTAAGAAAGAACCAACATCCTAAACCTGGGAACTACATTGAACCAACCATAGATACAACATCCTAAACATGGGAACTACATTGAACCAACCATAGATACAACATCCTAAACATGGGAACTACATTGAACCAACCACAGATACAACATCCTAAACATGGGAACTACATTGTATCAACCACAGATACAACATCCTAAATCTGGGAACCACATTGCACCAACCATAGATACAACATCCTAAACCTGGGAACTACATTGTACCAACCATAAATACAACATCCTAAACCTGAGAACTACACTGTATCAACCATAGATACAACATCCTAAACCTGGGAACTACATTGAACCAACCACAGATACAACATCCTAAACCTGGGAACTACATTGTATCAACCATAGATATAACATCCTAAACATGGGAACTACATTGAACCAACAACAGATACAAATCTAACACCTCACGGTACAAGGGAAACGACTAAGTCAGTAAGAAAGATCCAACATCCTAAACCTGGGAACTACATTGAACCAACTATAGATACAACATCCTAAACCTGGGAACTACATTGTATCAACCATAGATACAACATCCTTAATCTGGGAACTACATTGAACCAACCATAGATAAAACATCTTAAATCTGGGAACTACATTGACCAACCATAGATACAACATCCTAAACCTGGGAACTACATTGTATCAACCATAGATACAACATCCTTAATCTGGGAACTACATTGAACCAACCATAGATAAAACATCTTAAATCTGGGAACTACATTGACCAACCATAGATACAACATCCTAAACCTGGGAACTACATTGTATCAACCATAGATACAACATCCTAAACCTGGGAACTACATTGAAACAACCACAGATACAACATTCTAAAGCAATAATGCATCAGTTATTTCCGACTCCCAGGAAATTTAAAGTTGGGAAATCAGAAACACTAGTATATACCTCAGTATCAGAAGCATGAGTGACAGGATCAAGCCAATATAGTTTTTGTAAACAAAAAGATATACCTCATTATTAGCAGTATGAGTTACAGGATAAATCCAATATAGTCTCTGTGAACAAAAACTTAATATCATTATTAGCAGCATGAGTGACAGAATCAAGCCAAGATAGTTTCTGTGAACAAAAACATATACCTCATTATTAGCAGCATGAGTGACAGGATCAAGCCAATATAGTTTCTGTGAACAAAAGCATATATCTCAATATTAGCAGCACAGGTGAAAGACTGCCATGACCTTCTGGGTGCCAATGTGTACCAATGTGTAATTTGGTCATCTATGACAGTGCTCTACAACCTTTTTCATTTTGTGGCACACTTAAAGTGCAACACACCAGGTTCTGAGCACTGAACTACAAGCTTCTTAGGTTGAATGCAGCAGTCAGCTTGTCAGCAGTGAGATTGATGCCTGAACAGGTTATTGCCTGTGACCTGTGCAGTACCTTGCTGACAAGAGAGAGTTACAAGCCATCTCAACACATATACAAGGAAAGCAGCAAGTCATGCTTGGGATTCCAGGAAAGAAAGAGCCAAGACTGGATAACACCAGATACGCTAAACACCATAGCGAAGAGAAAGGAAATGAAAAGAAAGAAAATAGAAGCTAAGTCTCCCAGGTTAAAGGCAATATATAGTGAACAGTACAGTCAGCTGGACAAGGAAGTTAAACGTCAAACCCGTGCTAACAAAAGGACATTTCTGGATGACCTTGCAAGACAGGCAGAAGAGGCAGCACTGAGAAATGAACAAAGCACAGTATACAGAATAACTAAAATCATCAGTGGAAAACGAGGTGCAAACAATATTACATTAGTAAGAGATAAGCACGGAAATCTCATCACGACAGTAGAGGGACAGGAAACAAGATGAGCAGAGCATTTCAGAGAAACTCTGAATAAGGAACCACCAGAGACACAAATGAATGTTCCTGAGGCTGAAAATGATCTAGATGTAAATACAGACATTCCACGAAAAGAAGAAATCATCACAGCAAACAAAGGGTTAAAGAATGGAAAAGCTCCTGGTCATGATAACTTAAATGCAGAGCTATTTAAGACAGACCCAGAGCTAGCAGCAAAACTATTAGAACCACTATTTGCACAAGTCTGGAAAACAGGGACAACACCAACAGAGTGGAGAAAAGGAATAATTGTCAAATTGTCCAAGAAGGGAGATCTTCTACGAGCCTGTTCTACTGGACTGTATATCTACATGACAAATGTCTTACTGTTTTTCAAGTCTACAAAATAAGTGCATGTAATTACTAGCAGGTCAACCCACTGACCTAGGTATTCATTCATTTCTAGATAGTGCAGTTTTAGGGTCAAGCATTAGGCCTACTATGAACCATAGACGATGCACTATTTATACATAGCTGCATTCAAGAAGATGCCCTGTACTGTTTTCATTTAAGAATGTTTGCTTCCTTGAACATGGGCTTCGACAGAAATTTTATGCGACATTCTGCTCTCATCCCACACAATGAGCGAACACTTTTGCAGCAATTTTGCTGGGGCACTGTGTTTAGAAATAAGACACACAACACCTTGATCACCATGACATAAATTGAGTGGCATCTTAAACATCACATGGGCTGTTTTGCCACCTTGTAACAATGTCGCTTAGTATAAGTAAATAAATTAAGGGGCTGCAGTAAAACTGGTAAGGAATATAAGTTTATAAACTAATAAAACGGTATTGAATCAGTTTTACAAATAACAGTTCACATGAGACAAGGGACGTTTCGGGTTTTACCCTTCATCAGCCACAGTTACAAACAGGTGACAAGGACAAGAATTACATATAGATACTACAAAAACATATGATGATGAGAAACATACAGAAAATGAGCGATACAAGCAGATGGAAAAAATAAACAACCACAGTGATGAGCGAAAAATGAACAATAATAATACAAGAAAATCGTAATACCTGAAAGAAATACCGAAACAAGAAAGTAAATATTCAACGAAACGAAAAAATGAATAAACAAAACTATCGAACAAGTAAAAGGTCACTTAGCTAGATCGGAAGATGCTTGGAATAAAACACTGAGGCACTTTATCAAAGAAATCCCGTATCAAAGGAAATGACGTATAAGATCGCGACAATAAGATACGAAACGAACCAAAAAAAAAACATAAGAAGACAGATCGGAAAAAATAACGAAGAATGAAAAAGAGAGAAAAACCACCAGAATTTATGCAAAATGATGTTGTATATTTAAACCGCCGGGAGTTAGAACGCCCATTTTAAAAATAAGGCGATTCTCCAACGAAAAGCGAGTCTTGTCATTACCGGCACATGAACGCAGGGCAGTGACATGTATATCGGAATTACCTGAATGGTCCGGTCTATTGAAATGAAGGGCCACCGGTAAATGTTTGTCCTGATAGATGTCATTCAAGTGCTCACGAAACCTGTCTGCCAAACGCCTACCAGTTTCACCAATATAGGTCATGCCACATCTCTTGCAGATAATAGCATAAATCAGGTTTCTGGATTTGCACGTAAAAGACTCTCTAATGATAAATTTTCCTTTAGGAAAAGTGACTGTCTGAGTTTGGAGTACAAACGGACAGGTCTTGCATATCCGGCGTTGGCACGGTTTAGTACCAAAGTAAGATGGGCTAGAATGTCGCAAGCGACTGTGTACAAGAATATCCCTAAAATTCCTATCCCTACGATAAGCTACCAAAGGTGTATCACGAAATAACTCTTTGGTATCAGGATCAGAGTTGAGAATAGGCAGATGTCAAAACAGAATTCTCTTTACCGCCAGGCAGTGAGGATGGAAAGTTAGAACCAGTTTGAGTCTGTCAGATTGGACAGAAGGTTTAGTAGTGAGTGCTGTCTGACGAGTGATGCGTGTGATACGATTAAGGGCATCAGATAACACATGTTCTGGATAAAGACGTCGGCGAAAGAACTCAAGCATCTCTTGAGCTTGCTGATGAAAATCATCGTCATCGTGACATAACCGACGCAAGCGAAGAAGTTGAGAAAAGGGAATGGAATTTTTACAGCTAAGAGGATGCGATGAAGTGTAAAGAAGGAAACCATGAGCGTCAGTAGCCTTATAATAGACAGACGTTTTAAGACCAATAGGGCTAATAGTCACAGTGATGTCAAGGAAGTTCACTGAGGTCGTAGAAATTTCAGAAGTGAATTTGATGGCAGGATTGAAATTACCAACATAGTCGATAAATCGACGGAGGTCTACCTCAGACATGTCAGTAATGCCAATACCATCATCAATGTAGCGGCGGTAAAACTCGGGTATTGGCCCATCATAATTTTGAAAGACCAAATATTCAAAGTGGCCCATAAAAAGGCAAGCGTAACTAGGGCCCATCTTAGTACCCATAGCAACGCCACTGATTTGGTTGAAGAATTGGCCATTAAACTCAAAAGAGTTGAGATTAAGAACCAACTCAGCAAGGCGAAGAAGCGGACCTGTACTTATAGTAAGATCAGTACGCTGGTCGAGAAAAAAATTGGAGTGCCTTAAGACCATCAGCATGTGGAATAGAAGTATAAAGGGAACAAACATCTAGAAGGAAAAGACGGTAAGTACGATCAGGCGTGAATCTGATAGAATCAAAGGTAGTGATAGCATGAGTAATGTCTTTCAAATAAGAAGGCAGATTGGCGACCAAAGGCTGGAAAATACTATCAAGGAATTCAGAAATACGTTCAGTGGGACAAGAGCAGGCTGAAACAATAGGCCTACCAGGGTTAGCAATTTTATGCACCTTAGGAAGCATGTAGAAGGAAGGCTTACCAAGACTACTATCAAAAATATGGAGAGATAAAGCACCAGAAAGGAGATGATCGTCTTTATCCAGAACATGTGTTATCTGATGCCCTTAATCGTATCACACGCGTCACTCGTCAGACGGCACTCACTACTAAACCTTCTGTCCAATCTGACAGACTCAAACTGGTTCTAACTTTCCATCCTCACTGCCTGGTGGTAAAGAGAATTCTGTTTCGACATCTGCCTATTCTCAACTCTGATCCTGATACCAAAGAGTTATTTCGTGATACACCTTTGGTAGCTTATCGTAGGGATAGGAATTTTAGGGATATTCTTGTACACAGTCGCTTGCGACATTCTAGCCCATCTTACTTTGGTACTAAACCGTTCCAACGCCGGATATGCAAGACCTGTCCGTTTGTACTCCAAACTCAGACAGTCACTTTTCCTAAAGGAAAATTTATCATTAGAGAGTCTTTTACGTGCGAATCCAGAAACCTGATTTATGCTATTATCTGCAAGAGATGTGGCATGACCTATATTGGTGAAACTGGTAGGCGTTTGGCAGACAGGTTTCGTGAGCACTTGAATGACATCTATCAGGACAAACATTTACCGGTGGCCCTTCATTTCAATAGACCGGACCATTCAGGTAATTCCGATATACATGTCACTGCCCTGCGTTCATGTGCCGGTAATGACAAGACTCGCTTTTCGTTGGAGAATCGCCTTATTTTTAAAATGGGCGTTCTAACTCCCGGCGGTTTAAATATACAACATCATTTTGCATAAATTCTGGTGGTTTTTCTCTCTTTTTCATTCTTCGTTATTTTTTCCGATCTGTCTTCTTATGTTTTTTTTTTTTGGTTCGTTTCGTATCTTATTGTCGCGATCTTATACGTCATTTCCTTTGATACGGGATTTCTTTGATAAAGTGCCTCAGTGTTTTATTCCAAGCATCTTCCGATCTAGCTAAGTGACCTTTTACTTGTTCGATAGTTTTGTTTATTCATTTTTTCGTTTCGTTGAATATTTACTTTCTTGTTTCGGTATTTCTTTCAGGTATTACGATTTTCTTGTATTATTATTGTTCATTTTTCGCTCATCACTGTGGTTGTTTATTTTTTCCATCTGCTTGTATCGCTCATTTTCTGTATGTTTCTCATCATCATATGTTTTTGTAGTACCTATATGTAATTCTTGTCCTTGTCACCTGTTTGTAACTGTGGCTGATGAAGGGTAAAACCCGAAACGTCCCTTGTCTCATGTGAACTGTTATTTGTAAAACTGATTCAATACCGTTTTATTAGTTTATAAACTTATAACAATGTCGCTGCTATTTCTGAAGAAACTACGGCCAGAGCAATATCACCACGAGATCTTATTTTGACCAAAAGCAGATAAATAAGGAAAGTCTCTTCCGTACCGCCGGGCGCATCTAAAAAGACCACCTATCCTGAACCATTTTCAACCCATGTGAGAATGGTGTTGTAAAATTTAAGTTGATCAGTGTTCAAGCGGGTCTCATCTCTACTCACAATCTGTAACAACGCCTGTTGGTCATATGTCATTTCTGGCAAACGAAGTCGGTCAAAAGCAGAAGAATCCGGATCATTTGTATGCGGATGACCACACTCTTGGAAATTTTTTTTTTTTTTTGAGAAAGACTATAATGTTATTAGATCAATTAAAGCAGAACTGTATATTTCATTGCTGTATAGCAAGTTTTCTATGGACTGTTGATGATGAATTCTGTGTAAAAGTTCTTCTGACATGCTGTCTCTGTGTGAAAGCCACTGAGATAGTGGATCAGATATGTAGCAAAATACCAAAATAATGGCAAACAAATACCTAAGCAATGAAGGTGAACTGGACAAAGCAGCCTTCTGCAGTGTAATGTTCCAATAAGCATCATCTTCTAATAAACCCAAAACTTTGCATGCTGCCTGAAATGTAGGATACTGGACACATTGAACTGTTTTTAAATTTCCAAAATAAGTAGGGCCTTTAACAACGTGAAGCAACAACTGCAAATAATAACATTCAGCGTTACTGGGGTGGACGGCATAGACATGCCCCAAAGCATCACTTTTTTTAACGCCTATGTGTCCTTCAACTGGTACTCCTTGCGTTTGCTGCTGAAATTTATTTCTATTCTTTGTATAGTATGTCGGAACTTCATCAAATGCCAAATTCCTTGCAAAAGATCCTCTGAGCACAAATTGACAAAAAAAAGCCATCAAAGTAGTATCTCATGAATTATTAACAACATCTGCAGCATTGTTAGGGTTGAAATACACTCATTGACTGTAATGAAGTCTGATTCATATTTGGCATCATTCAAAAATGATCACCATCAAACCCCCTGGATGTAACTGACCAATGAAAAGCCAGCTTGGTGTAAATAGTGTCGGAAGATAACTAGACATGGAGTAAATAAAAGTGTAGATGTTAAGGATATTTCGGAAGGCAGTGTGCAACTAATCCTGGAATACCTAGTTAAAGAAGGACCCAATTCCATAATAGGGATCATTAGCTTCAGGCAGATAGCAATAGATTCACTGGATGTGTTGTAGAGCTGAAGTTATTGTGAATAGAAGACAGTGGAGCATGAACCATGTTGTGTTATTCCCTGTTTCAGCTGCTCCAGTGAATAGTTAGATAAACTATAGGAGAAAACGGATAAGCATAATAATAAAGCTCATTCATATGAGTAAAATAAGCCTTAGATGGAGGAAATCGATACACCATTACTCTTTTCAGAGAATGGGGTATTTCTTGTAAGACCAGTCTCTTATCTGGCACTATCCTGGTATCATCTAATACATTTATTTGTCCAGAATAATATCACCATTATTATATCTTTCCTCTCGCTACTGTGACGGGGTAGGTACCCTTTTTGGTGTAAGTACCTATATGAGTGTCACTAATCATAAATCATGGACTGGGAAGGATATCAATAATGTTTCCAAGTTAAGTATTACTGACTTAAAGCCCACCAGAGTTGTTCATTTCTTGGTAAGGTTTTTAATCATGACCCAGGTAGGTTCGTATCCTCTTGAGATGATGTATTTGTGAGTTGTAGTGGTAGGAATATACATATCTAGTACATCTACGACATGTAACTTATCCAAAAGTCAATGATTTCAGTACGCACCTTGTCAATTTATCAGAAGTTTATTTTGGTAATAGTTGAATTTTCCAACAACAGGCAAAATGGTGCAACAATGGTTCAAGTATTTACAAAGATTCAATGTGAGAGTTGTTTTCATATATAATAATCTTTCCTCCTTTGATTAATATCCAACATGGAGTAAATGCTTCATCATAATGTTCATTCTTCAATATTTTCCTTGGAGCAGGTAATTTGTTGGTTAGTGTTAGAGTTTGAGGAGTCTGTACTTTGATTATTTCCTCAATTAGTGGCTTCATTTGTTCTCTAGACTAGGCATGGCTATCAACTGAGCTCACCTTAAAATAAAATAATGTTCGTTCGAAACGTACTTACTTGTGAAAAACACAATTAAAATCTTTTCCCACAGATTTTACATGAAATAGAAATTTCTTCTTATTAATTGCAAATATCCTGAAGAAGAATAATGGAGTACGCGGCTGCGTTCTGGTAGTAAATCACAATGAAGGAGCCAGACTTGTGTGACAGACCGGGGAAGGTGCCAAATACTATCCCCGCACGGTTAAAATCACGTCCATATGCAATGCTCAATTCGTACAACTGCTTTCTGAAAATTATCCTGAATGGGTTTCAGTGGTGGGCGATTCTGGCCACTGTTTTCATTGGACAAACTATTATTTTGTTAATTTATTTACTGGTCATTCTATCAAACGATCTTATAGCCATATACGTCACTATTTCTATGGTAACTCCCGCCAAAGGTTGGCGTGCCTAATGCCAAGCTTGACACAGTTTTTAGTTAGATATTATGACATCCTATACTCAATGTATCTCGTGTTTATAATTTTCTACGAGATGCCGTACTTGCACTGTTTATTTTCTATAGTAGTAAATAGTAATTTCTATTATTTTATTATAATTAGTTTCTAGCATGAATAAATGCTATGGTAGTAGGTCATACGACTACACTACACTGGCCATTTTCAAGATTACTTCTGATCTATAAATCGTTGGTACTTAGTGTAGAGGACGTTTTTTTCGTTAGGAAATGCTTTTGCCATCGATGTAATTTTTTCTGGTACATCTTTAGTGGTTACAACAATATTCAACAGCAAAGTGATCGTTTTAAATTTCGCCGAATATGAAAACATAAAAATGCTTATTGTGAGTTATCTATTGATCTGGAATATATGCCGTCGCTGACTTTTTTGTAGAACTTCTTCTTCTTCTTCTTCCGTCCTTAGCCACCGACCGTCAAAGCAGTCAGTGGCCATTACGCCTAGTGGCGTCTTAGGGCAACAGCAGATAGGTTTTCTTTGCCATTGTTTCTCATCACGCCTATTGGCGTCTTTAGGGCAATGGCAAATCAATCCATTTGCTGTTGTTTCCGTAATCGTATTGACTGGCAAACGGGTGATCAGCCCGTTGGTTTTTGTAGAACTATTAAACCCTAAAAGTCTCTCATACATTGTTTCGATATATCTCTTATAGTTAGTTAGCTGCCATATTGGATTTAATGTGCCACACGCACAATTGTTTTTTTGACTTGCGCAACATGTTTCTTCACTGCTCAGCATATTGATGTCTTATCATGATGATATATAGCTTAAAACCTTCCCAGAGAAATGTACAATATGCTGGAGAAAACCGTATCAAAATTGATTCAGCCGTTCTCGAGTTTTGAGGGAGCAGACAGACAGACATTGCCTTTTACATATGTAGAGATTAAAACAAATAACGATAAAATAAATCTTCAAGATTACAAAGTTATCCAAAAGTTAAACTGTGTTAATTCTAATACACTTTAGAACAAAAAGATATTTATAATTAAATATATCACGTTATTTTTAAAAATCATAAAATGTATTATTTACTTCACTTTAATCCTTATGGCAATGACAATAGATTTAAAAAGAGAAAAAAAGGTTTTTTTCTGTTTTCTTTTTTAAATATCCAGATCCTGGGGAAATACCTCAAAGTTCTTCTCAACTCCCAGGAAATTTAAAGTTGGAAAAAATCAGATCCACTAGTATATACCTCAATATTAGCAGTACTGGTGAAAGGATTAGGCTGATATAGTTTGTCTGAACAACAGTATTTACCTCAATATTAGCAGCACAGGTGACAGGTTCAGGTTAATAGTTGATATAGTTTGTCTGAACAACAATATTTACCTCAAAATTAGCAGCACATGTAACACGATCACGTTGATATAGTTTGTCTGAATAATTGTATATACAACATCTTACCTTAATATTAGCATCAGGGATGGCAGGTTCATATTTATGACAGTCTCCATTAGTTTCCTGTTTACACTTCTCACAACCTGGATTTTGATTACAGGACTTGATACATTTTCACGATTACACACCACACAAATATATTTGGTAAAAGCAGTAAAGTTCAAAATTCAAGAAGTAAAGCATGTCTCCAGAGGTTTTCAAGAAAATAAAGCAGACTGATGTTTGGAATGAGTGTTGTTCTTCTTTGATCCTAAGCTGCCGACCATCAAAGCAGTCAGTGGCCATCACTCCTGTTGGCATCTTGTAGGGCAACAACAAATTGATTCAACTTTGCTCGGTCGGCGGCCATCCTTTGTACAGTGCCCCAACTCTGGTTCATTCTTTGCATCTCAGCCTCCACAGTCCTCCACCAAGTTGTTTTTGGTCAGCCTCTCTTTCATTTTCCTTCAGGGGTCCATAGCATAGCTGTTCAGGCATGTTGTGTGAAAAGATGACAATTTCAACATTTCCTTCTCTGTAACTCTCCAGCATTCCAGTGAGTGTTCTATATTCATATAATTCATTCAGAGAGAAAGAGAGAGATATCTGCAAATGTGGCTACTGTCATACTCACAACCACTCATAACCTTAGACCTGAACAAGTCAATCATTTTGAAATGGCTACATATGGAAACCGCATCAATTTATAATTCCATAGTGTGACGGGTGGTGGAATTGTCTGCCCATAGTTTTGCTAGGTCGGTCTGATTTCTCGTCATTCTGACCTGTCTATCTTCTGTCCATCAAAATTCTCTGCCCACTTTTCTGTAAACATCTCTAACAGCAATAATTCTGTCATCTTGACTGTCAATCAGCACTATAGACCGTCTGCATGCACGTGCAGGGCGGTACGTAATCAAACAATCCTTTCTTGTTGGTCCCACAGGAAACCTAACTCTTGTAGGGTTTCCTTGGATATGAGAAACTCACGGTAATTTCTCTGTTCCTTTTAACGGGAGAGAACTTTAATCGTGGCCAAAAATCACCACTCACAAACGCCAGCACAGTGCCCATGTTGCAGCATCCCTGCGTTGTCTTAAGAATGGAGGAGGAAACACTGCGGTTAGCGTATGTGGATTTCTGTTTAATTGGCGGGGGGGGGGGGGGGGGGGGGGGGGGGGGGGGGGGGGGGGGGGGGGGGGGGGGGGGGGGGGGGGGGGGGGGGGGGGGGGGGGGGGGGGGGGGGGGGGGGGGGAGGAGATCAGGTCTTGTGTCTTATTACGTGCTAGTAAGCTGTTTCATCTCGAACGGTCCGCGAAAGCAAGCCGAGTACTTAAGCAACTGTCTCTAAAACTATCTATCAGTCAAGCTTTGGATTTTCTAGCCTACGTGAACCTTATCCTTCATGGTGATAGCAGTTGTGAATTAAGTCCATATATTATTCGTGAAGCTGGTAAAAGCGAATAAATTGTTTTAATTGTTATCTGTAGAGGTAGCGTATAAGATTTTATGCAGATATAATCTACCCAGAATTACCTATTCTACTGCTTAAAATCAGTGATTCATAACGAATAGTATCTTCTACGAAGATATCTTCTACGGACAATTAGCAGATGGCAAGAGAACAGTTGGGCGACCACAGCTGAGGTTCAAAGATGTGTGCAAGAGAGATATGAGGGCACTGGACATGGATCCAGCAACATGGGAGGATGAAGCTGCCGATCGCACTAAGTGGCGATGCTATTTACGGCGCCACCTCAGATTGGGCGAAGAGAGGCTCACACAAGAAGCAGAGGTGAGGAGAAAACGTCGAAAGGAGCACCAGGAAAATAAGCAGCTGAGGGCTGTCACCTCAGGGGCGAATTCCCATAGTCAGTTATGACTGAAGGGGCTATTATTATTATTATTATTATTATTATAGTATCTCTTTTGTAAGATCACAAGTGATTAACGTAGCACGCAACCAGTTTTAACTCACCTTGACTTAACAGAGAGATAGCCAGATAATCTGTTATAACAAGAAGACATAGAGAGATAATGACAGGAAACTCTATACAGAGCGACACAACAGGAGGCAATCTGATCATCAGAAGGTGTTCCCCCCTTCGAACAAGTGCCTCGGCCCTTTACTCCTTTACACTCTAAGGGGGGTGGGCCCACTTGGGTCATGACTCCCAAGTGTCTCAGCCTCCTGTGTACTGACAAGAAAAGCGGGAGAGATAAAATGTAACTGACAGAAGGAAGATGTACTTATTGTATTTTTTTTTTATTATTGGTCTCTTAGATGTTTATTAATTAATCCTGAGTTAAGTGTTAACTCTCCTAGTATTATTTAATTTTATTTCCCATATACCATTCTGTATCACGACTGTGTTGTGAGGTGAATGACTGACCTTATTTAGTGAGGCTGTCCGGGTGTGTGCTACCCTGACCGCCTCACCTGCTCGCTAGCCAAGCGAGAGAGAAGGGTGGGACCAGGCACATGTTAATTGAAGTGAATTTGTATGCGTCCTAGTGAAAGACAGAAGAGAGAGTGGGTGTTGGGTTTGTACATCTGTTAGCGTCAATCGGTCTGGTCGAAAAAAACAATGTGACTGTTTTTGAATGTCTTTATTTTTCCAGACGCTGATCAGAAAAACATAGAGCAGTTTGTGTTAATTATCAACGGGCTCAACCATATTCTACGGAGATTTTATTAGACACAAAGTTTCCACACATTGGCACATGGCCTCTATAGCATTTTTCTAGGCCCCATCTTTCTTTACTGATGGATTAACGCTGGCAGCTATTTCGTGAATTACCTTACAGCCGTGCAATACAGACAGCATCGTCCATGAGCTGTTCTCATTTTGCCATTCATACATCCAGGCAATAGGGGAGCAACCCATTACCACCCAGTTGTTGGAGAATACAACCCCCTTACCCAGAAAGAACCAGCTAGTGCCAGCCTCTGACAGTTCTTACTTGAACTTTCCACTAGATCTTCACATTTGGATAGTATTTGTGTGCTGGGATTAAGTTTTGTTTTCCAGTTCGCCACCTTTTGTTCACTTGGATTTACTGTAGTAGTCGCTCTGCTGGAGTTTACCTGTTAGTACTTCCCCCGGGAGCTTACCTCTCGGTACAAGTGGATTAATAAGTCTAGCCAGACAGTGTTGTGCCACAGACGTTTTCTTTCTTTCAGATTTGGATTTATTGCCTACTAAGACATACACAGTCGTCTAAGCATGTTAGACTGGGGACCCCTGTCCAGGTGACAGCAAGGCTGGATTAAAGACTCTTTTTAGTGTTTAGAGTGCAGGAATGGTTCGAGAGAAATTAGGTGTGTCCGTGTGAACGTAAGAAGGAAGGAGAGTGAGGTGGCCACAGTGTGTTTTTTTCTCGTGGGGATATTGTTTCTTTTTTATTGGAGGTTCATGTTCTTGTTGCTGTGTATCTTTCCGACATTGTTTATTTTCAGTGAAGGTACACAGGGTTTACTGTGTTTTTTTAAATTTATTTAATCGCATTTTTCCATGTTGGATGTTGTGCAGTTTTTTAATGGTTAATAAAAACCCAGAAAACGTATTCTTGTGCTGGTCAGAATGCCTACCCTTTAAATGTCATGTTCGTGTAGTAACTGTAGTGTCCCTTACAGAGTACTAGATTATAGTCTTTTACAAACAGTGGAGTGCGGGACAAGATTGTCTTCTTAAAAGTTAGTCACCAGGTAGACTGAAGGAATAGCACCACTACACTCCAGAGACATATCTTCTCCCAACTTTGTACCTGTGACTCTATTTTCTATCCATTCATACTTACCCTTTTATAGTCTGACCTCAGACAGAACCTATCTTCCTATTTAAATCTACCTGTGACACGTAGCTACTTAGCATGTTCTTGTTAGAGCATTGAACAGCTTACATGTAAGTCCTACTATTAGATATTTATCTGAAGCATACAGTAAAAAGTCTTAAAATTTGCTGTGTGGGATTTTCTGTCAGCGGTAGGCTAAGAATATACACTACATACAAACCACACACAAAGGACAAAGAAAAAATACAAGTATGATGTTTTAAATACATTTAATAAATTACATGCTCCTTTGGAAATGACCTAGCCATGTGGATCTCAGAACAATACATCACTACGGGCAAGCATTCAGATCAGCAAGCCCTAACATCACTGGAAGAGTGGACCAAAGCATGGCTAATGAAGATAAATGAAGGGAAAACAACAAATACAGTATTTTCCCTCTCAAATTAACCACAGAGCTCCAAATTAGTGCTAAATGGGAACATCAGGGTGGGCATCTCTGCTAGAGTAAAGGGCAGAACTGTCACTGAACATAGTGGGGCTTACATGATAACAACCTCCACCATGAGAATGGAGGTAGAGGCAGTTACTGCTGCCTTAAGATGACTGTCTGAGACTTTATTAATAAAGGCAGTTATTGTATCAAACTCATTACTCATGCTTAAAGCTCCAAAATGGATGGCTCCGACATGAATGGAAAACAACAGAAGATTTGAATCTTCAAGAACTGATATGAATCTACTGTCATGGTCATGCAGGGGTATGCGGCAATGAAAGAGCTGACACACTAGCTTCAAGTGCACCCATAGAAGGTGCATTGGACATGGATAAGAGAGAAATACTAAGGGCAATTCATGTTCGCCTATTAGAGAATGTCACTGCAATCGATGAATCATCAAGGCTAAGGCTGCTGGAATTTGGCATCAAAAGTAAGACCAGCAGGGATGGACATATGAGAGGACACATCTGGCATGTATACAACCAGTGCACAACAGGAACAATTAGCATTCATACCTTTTGACATTTGCTGACGGAGACTGAGCACCTGGAGTGTAATGACCTTGATTCTGATTAACAATAACAATAAATGGTAACAACCTATATCTTGATGAAAACCCAAACTACCTAGGTATTACCTTCGATTGTTGCTTGACTTGGGAAAACCCAGATTGAAAGAAACAGGACAAGAGCACAGCAGAGATTGGCAATCATGAAAAAACTTGATGACACGGGTCAACACCAACTAAAGAGCTGGAAAAGATTACATAACTCCAGCCAATGGAGGATAGAAGAGACAGCAGAACCCAGTAACAAGCCAAGAAATTCAGGAGGCTGATAGACCACCCCATGTACCTGAGAATAAATGAACTTGAAAGGGGAAGACTGAAGTGAAGCAACTTTGTTGAAACAGTCAAAACAAATATCAGGGCAGACCCATTCAATTCAATATCAACAGCTTCACCCATCTACACTGCAGTTAAGCTACCAGTCTGGAAACAACAGCACTTCCCAGAAACATAAAACATTCCAGGTATTGAGAGAAAGTGCCAGAAAGAAGAGTCCAAATAGAGAAACATTACCCACAAAACATCCGGACCATACATAGATGGATCAGCAACAAATGCAACAGAAGATGAGGGTGGAGGAGTCTTTCTCAGCATAAGCAATCGCACACACAAAAAAGCTGTCAGTTACAACAGGAAAATTCTTGAGTATTTTCAGAGCACAGGCAGAGGGCTTAAAAACTGCAGCAGAAGTCTTATTGACAGAAGAGAGCTCAGAGAGACAAGTAGCTATCTTCTCAGATGCTCTGTCAGTAATTGCAGTGCTGACCTCGATGACCTAAGTGTGTCAGCAATTCAAAAGTTGTGATACAATGGATCCCTTCTCACTGCTACATTTCTGGAAATGAAGAGACTGACAGATTGACAAAGGAAGGGGTAAAGCTATTTCAACTTGATGCAAGTATAATTTATGAAGAGGCTAAGAGTTTTATCAAGCACAGATACAGGAACAAATGAGAAGCATAGCTTCCTGGTTACAACACAACTGATGCATATTACCAGCTCAGCAGAAGTGAAAAAGTGGTAATCTTCAGACATCGGACAGGTCACAACAGATTGAGATACCATCTACTCAACAAGTTAAAGATAGGAACTTCTGGTGAATGTAACTGTGGCACCGATATAATGACTGCTGAACATCTACTTCAAAGGTTTCCAACATATGAGGAACAGAGAAAGCACATATGGCCATCACCAGTACCATTCCTGGAAAAGCTCTACAGAGATATCAACAGCCTCAAACTGAGCATTGCTTTCTTTCAACATATTCAAACTGATGTCTGAGGGTGAATGAAGGAGAATCAGAAAAAGAATTACATGCACACAAATAAGGATTATTTTGTAATATATTTTTCATGCATTTTCAGTACAGAATATATTTCTGTTGAAAGCTTGTTTAGACTTACTCAGTAAACTGTTTCCAGTAGGTAATGTGGAAAGGATGCTATTATTCTCCCATTCTCCAGAAGTATGAACTTCCTCCTCAACTTTACTTTCTTTCTTCACTGTGTGTCCCTGAACACAAAATAGTGTACATATTCAAGTTTGAGACAAACCATTCCTGTTTTAAACATGGTCACAATTTGATAACTGCAATGATAATTGTTTTTGTAACATTAAATTACTTATCTCAACTACGATACTATTATCATATATTCCCAAAGTAAATATGTGCCTTTTAGTACATTCAATAATGAAAACAGACACCATGAAAGTAAAGCTGGGCCAGATACTTTAATATGACATAGGTCAAACTGGCAATACAGTTAATGAAGCACTACTGTTTGCTGCGAAAAATGTAAAAATCTCCATTCTGAACAATATTCATTCATATTTTCGAAATAAGAATTTGTGCACTCATATTTTATATTTGTTGTTAACAGAGTGATGAAACTGATCTGTGCTTTAAACAAAAATTATGCATTTTCTCCACTGTGTTATGCATTTGCTACTGACAAAGTCCATGCAGTCATAACATAAGATTTTGATAAAGAATCAAAAAGAACACTCACTATAAAATCTATATTTATTTCCTGTTTTAATTTTTGATCCAGGAATGGAATCTTTTTTTCCATATTTCTTGTGCTCTGAAAAGAAAAAAAAATTGTTTATGTTAAGAAATTCTACACGGTAACACACTGGAGCTTTCTGCAGGACCAGTTTCTGTGGTGGCTCCATTGTTCAACTAAGTACAAACGAAAATGAATGATACCCATTAAGTGCTTAAAGATTACTTGGTGAATTTGAAAATTAATCTCAAGACACGACTCATTTTATTTTTATAGTCAGACAGAAGCTAAAAATGTTTCTTCTGGCCTGGTGATTCCGGGAGTAATGAATAATGCCCGTACATATATTATGTTGTTTAAACAAAAAACTAGCAATAAGCGATTGTCTACATGAAATATAATTTATTTAACAGACTTCCTGTTTGTTTATTTCACTACTGCTGTATCAAGATTTTGTTAAAGAATCAAAAAGAATGCCCTATAAAATCTGTATTTATTTCCTGGTTTATTTTTTTATCAAGGAATGAAATCTTTTTTTCTCATACTTCTTGCACTCTGAAAAGAAGAAATCATTTATGTTATGAAAGCCTACATGGTAACACACTGGTATTCTGAGACTCTAAGAGACTGGTGTCACATCATTCAAATTTCTTTTGAACTGAGATAATAATATTACATCAATGGAAATGTGAAATATACATTTATCATTAGTTCTCTTCTCTGTATATAAATATATATATATATATTTTTTTTTAACAACAAGGGATTCCAGTAGTAATGCAATTAGTTGATTAATTCAGCAAACATGTTAACCAGTGTAAATGTATTTTCCCTTTCTCTAGTTCCACTGGTTGTCTGACTGGTTTTTTTCATCAATTCCATACACACGATCCCATCATATTAATCCTTCAATTCTGTATATGAAAATCATTTAAACAGAAGACTTATGAAGATATGACATGCAGAGTTCTTCATGAAGGATAACTTACAGAACTGTTCGGGATAAAAGCAGAAGTGCCACGGGGATGTCTATTATCTCTTATTAGCAAGATATTGGGTTATGAAAACACCGACATCAAACAATAGAAATGGAATTCAGTGGAATCTGACTAAATAGCTTGATGATCTAGATTTTGCAGATGACTTAGCTCTTTGTAGGAGCTCTTTTTCCTTCTGGAGACTACCAACTGTTGTGATAGTTATATTTTGGTTCGGTTAGCGAATGTTCTGATTATTGCTGATTTAATTATTATCAGCTTTGGTCGGGCTTACAGGTAGACGATGACTTCAATAACGCGAATGAATATTGATGTGGTTCGAGAGCTGATATGTCAATGGTGATGACGACAACAACACTGACAAGATGTGTCATCAACTTGACCAACAGTTAGTAATGTACGCTGGACTCGTGGATCAACGTAGACGACACAATTTATTTGTACACGCAACAACTTCAATCATGGTCACAGCAGGCATCATCAATCATGTATCAAATCACATTGGGACATCATGGTGCATAGCATTGATATATATTGATCATGTACTTGATTGACATACTAGATAACGGCTGACCTCTCAAGGGCGGCAATAAACGTTATGGCCAATGGTACGAAATACGTGGAGCGTTAATATCAATTAATGTCCCATTGTTGGTTGGCCTCATAAACAATATATTTGAGTCATCCATAGTAGATCAAAAGGAAGGCATCATATAAAACAAACAGTGCATATTCATAATCCATAGTAATCAACTTGATTGACCTCCCACAACCTGCCGTAGTCCGTTTGACGGCAAGGGTATTATATATATATTCTCTTACGTACGTGAGCTTCCTCTTTCCAAGACACGTATTCAAGACTGTCAGTCTATCTTCATAAAAACTACAATAACAAAATCATCAGTTTAGTCCTCACTAGCAGTGGAATATCACATCGCCGAAGCCCTGACTAAACTATACTAGCATTATACCACAATGCATCCAGCATTCACTTACGGTAGAAGAGAAGCTGCCAACACTTCCTCCTGGAAGGTAATTAATACTTACTTACTTAGTCGTTCCCCTTCTACCGTGAGGTGTAGAGGTTTGGGAGAGAGAGCGCCAGACTATCCTATCGGCTAGGTAATTAATACAATATAAACATATATCCATAGACTGGGGGTATGAACAATACAGACCAACCTCTGACAGGTCTGGCTGACATCTTGAATCTCTCCTCACTATGTCATCAAAAATCATTAGCAACCCCTTCAATTTAATACCGCACCAAATATGTGCTCTTTCGTGCACAACTAATTTAAACATTATTAAAGTTAGTTGCTTATCCTTTACAGGACGTGGCAATCAACCCCAGCTTTTATTGGCTGTTTGTGATTTTTCTAGGCAATTTTTTCATTCAGTAGTTTGCCATTGCTTTCTGAATGGTATGGCGCTTATACCATTGTTAAAAATCCACACAAAGCGATCTGCTACCAAACCGCCTGCAGCAGGTTTCGAACCTGGTATATCTGGATTATGAAACCGCGTTCATATCCATTAGGCCACAGACGCCGACAAACATCATACTTTAACCATACTTAATTACGCTGATGCGTATCCTTTTAATAACAGTTAGACTTGTGTCAACACACAATACTGTTAAGTCCTACACCCTTAAAATACCCAGGGTGAAAAAGGACATAACACTCTTCTATCCTATCACCATCAACAGATGCAAGACAAAATGAAAATGCTCAATGAGAGGTCACAATGAGTGGATCTGAAAATACACAGAGAAAAGATAAAAATAATGAGAATAAATGCAAGAAAGGTTGAACTTGAAGAAACACAACAAAAAGATGTAGAACTGTACACATATCTTGGCAGCAGTATAGACAAAGTTGAAGGGACAATGACAAAATAATAATAAAAATAAAGCAAGAGGAGCTTTCATTACATTGGGAAACATCTGGAGATCAAGAAAAATAAAGTCAACGCGAAAATAAGAATCTTCGACTCAAATGTCAAGTCAGTCTAACTGTATGTCTCTGAAAGTGAACAAGTGGTAATCATCAGACTTCAAACAGGCCACAACAGACTGGGATACCATCTATTTAATAGGCTATAGAAAAGAACTACTGATGAGTGTAAACGATGCTATGACAAGAGAGTTGAGGAGTGACATGATCACCTTTGCCAGAGAGCACGCACATCAAAATGGAAAAATACATACAGTTTTCATAACTTACGTATGGAATCTCTGACAGATTTAGCACAGCGGAAGTTGAATGGCAGATGTCACGTGGGTATTTTTTTAAACTACGGTGTGTTTCTTTAATGGGGTTTAGAATAGTTTAGATCTTATTTTTGTATGATTGTTCCCTTTTTATTTTTGGGGTTTTTAATAGTTTAGATCAGTGTTTCTCAACCTTTTTTGTGTTCACGGCACACTTTTCAATTTTCTAAAATTGTGCAGCACACCTATCTGACCCCGCGCCTATATAAACAATGACAGTGATATATCTTCTTCTTCAGGTGCCCTCCAATTTTCTCTGTCTTTTGATAGACTAATGAGGTTGTTGTTGCCCATGCTGTTGTTTGTTGCCCAGTTGTTTAAGCTTTCCACATACATCTTTCTCTGCCTTCTTCTTCTTCTCCTACCTGGTATTTTCCCACATAAAACTTCTTCTTCTTCGTTCGTCCTGAAAAAGACGTTGGTTGCGTTACGTCGGTTTACAGCATAGCTGCGATATTTGCGCCTTTCGGCCGACACATCCGACTTCAGCACGGTATTTTTGGGACCGGGTTAGCCTTCCCTCTTCGATCCCTACTCACTCAGTCAGACTGTTTCCAGGACCACCACTTGGAGGTGGAGTTGGGTCTTGGTCGGCTCTGGTTCGCTGACCCTGACGCAAGCAGTCTAGCTATGAGTCGCTAACTGCATTCCTCACTGTTGATGCGTCTTAGGTCCCCCACATAAGACTAATTCCTCCACTCCTCCTCTTCTGTTAATATATCCCATAATTTTCATTTGTCTTTTCCTGATGGTTTTGATGAGCGATCTGTTAAGCAATGATTTAACTAGAATTTCCAGACCCCGTATCCATAAAAGTACATAGACTGAAGCAAATAAACAAAATTAGCTAATTGTAAGCATTCATAAGAAAGATAGAACATTTGCAGCAGTAAAGAATGAGAACTGGCAGGCACTGATGAGATTCCATCCAGGTTCACCCAAATGATGCTATCTCATAGTTGTGAAAAACAAATGGTTTTAGAAAGTTGACAGACAAAGCACTCCAAAAAATGTGCTTTCATCGACATACTCTTCTACCTGCTATGCAATAACTTGGTTGGGGAACTCAATTGTGAGCCTGTAAAAATAACGCCCATTTTGTTTCTAATTTAGTTGATCAAGTCGAAACTCCTTCAAATAATAATTCAGAGACTGAAAAAAAAAGTACATTTTATTTTGAATGTTTGTTTTGTGCTTTTTTAATAAGTGCCTGGTGCTTAATTCCTGTTTTTTTTCCTGCTATCTGGTGCTCATTTACTCTCTTTTTCCTGTTGTCTGGTGCTGTTACTCTATTTTTGTGTGTCATGTGATACTCGGTTACACTTATGGGGTTATCTGCTTTTCGGTTCATTATCATCATCATCACCACCATTTGTGTGTCATGTGATACTCAGTTACACTTATGGGGTTGTCTGCTTCTTTGTTCGTTATCATCATCACCACCACCATTTGTGTGTCATGTGATACCCAATTACACTTATGGGGTTGTCTGTTTTTCGGTTCATTATCAGCACCACCACCATCATTCTCCTATCAGCTCTTGATGGAGCTACCACTTCTGCTGGTTCAGTTGTAGGAAGCCTGCACCAAACAGTCACATGACTCTAACAGCAGTGGTTTCTGCTGGTTCAGTTGTAGGAAGCCTGCACCAAACAGTCACATGACTCTAACAGCAGTGGTTTCTGTGACAGTTTGTTTTACATAATGAGGTTGCCACAAGGTGGTCAGCTGTAGTGGTGGTGGTGGTCAACTGTAGTGGTGGTGGTGGTCAGCTGTAGTGGTGGTGGTGGTCAGCAGTAGTGGGGGTGGTCAGCTGTAGTGGTGGTGGTGGTCAGCTGTAGTAGGGGTGGTCAGCTGTAGTTGTGGTGGTCAGCTGTAGTGGTGGTGGTGGTCAGCTGTAGTGGTGGTGGTCAGCGGTACTAGTGGTCCTGGTGGTCAGCAAACTAGTGGTGGTGGTGGGTCAAGCTGTGCAGTGGTGGTGGTCAGCTGTAGTGGTGGTGGTGGTCAGCTGTAGTGGTGGTGGTGGTGGTCAGCTGTAGTGGTGGTCAGCTGTAGTGGTGGTGGTGGTCAGCTGTAGTGGTGGTGGTGGTCAGCTGTAGTGGTGGTGGTGGTCAGCTGTAGTGGTGGTGGTGGTGGTCAGCTGTAGTGGTGGTCAGCTGTAGTGGGGGTGGTCAGCTGTAGTGGTGGTGGTGGTCAGCTGTAGTGGTGGTGGTGGTCAGCTGTAGTGGTGGTGGTGGTCAGCTGTAGTGGTGGTGGTGGTCAGCTGTAGTTGGGGTGGTCAGCTGTAGTGGTGGTGGTCAGCTGTAGTGGTGGTGGTGGTCAGCTGTAGTGGTGGTGGTCAGCTGTAGTGGTGGTGGTGGTCAGCTGTAGTGGTGGTGGTGGTCAGCTGTAGTGGTGGTGGTCAGCTGTAGTGGTGGTGGTCAGCTGTACTGGTGGTGGTCAGCTGTAGTGGTGGTGGTGGTCAGGTGTAGTGGTTGTGGTGGTCAGTTGTAGTGGTGGTGGTCAGCTGTAGTGGTGGTGGTCAGCTGTAGTGGTGGTGGTGGTCAGCTTTAGTTGTGGTGGTCAGCTGTAGTGGTGATGGTCAGCTGTAGTGGTGGTGGTGGTCAGCTGTAGTGGTGGTGGTGGTCAGCTGTAGTGGTGGTGGTCAGCTGTAGTGGTGGTGGTGGTCAGCTGTAGTGGTGGTGGTGGTCAGCTGTAGTGGTGGTGGTCAGCTGTAGTGGTGGTGGTGGTCAGCTGTAGTGGTGGTGGTGGTCAGCTGTAGTAGTGATGGGGGTCAGATGTAGTGGTGGTGGTCAGCTGTAGTGGTGGTGGTCAGCTGTAGTGATGGTGGTGGTGGTCAGCTGTAGTGGTGGTGGTGGTCAGCTGTAGTTGTGGTGGTCAGCTGTAGTGGTGGTGGTCAGCTGTAGTGGTGGTGGTGTAGCTGTAGTGGTGGTGGTGGTCAGCTGTAGTGGTGGTGGTCAGCTGTAGTGGTGGTGGTGGTCAGCTGTAGTGGTGGTGGTCAGCTGTAGTGATGACATCATTTCTTACTGAAATGTCTGTAACCAAAAATTTAAAATTCAACCAATTTTCGAGAAATTGAATGCCCATTAAAAGATCAAGCAGTTCTTTGTTTTATCTTCATTGTGCATTGACCTAAGTCATGATAAGTCTAACCACAAAGATCAAACAACGTTGAAATGGAAAGGAATGAAATAACCACATGAGAATTAGTGACGCCATCTTCAGGACATGGCAGCAGAAATAGCACAACATAATTATTTCTCGTCAAGTTTTGGCGGTTTACATGCTCATAATTCATGACTGCCTATTCTCCAGATTCCCTAACATCCTCCAATAAAGTCCAACACCTATTGTCAACATAGCCTCTGCCATAAATATTTCTCATTTTGTTAAATTTATGATAGGTTTTAAAAAAATGGTAATACGTATTTCTTATAAGGACAAAAAAAAATTATTATACGAGATCTTCCTTTACTGTTTATTTATTATATCACTTTTAGAATTGAACTGAAGTTAAAGAAGTTGCAATAATTCTTTTATGTCCTTGTGTGATTTGAAAGGGTTTGTAACTTCATTAGTAGTCTGTCCAAATCTCCAAGTTTATACAAATAAATTTCTGTTGCATATTCTGTAAATTGTTTGTTGAGCGTTTTAATATGCTTTTCCTATATTACATGTTCTATGTTATGTCTAATCCTCAGAGTAACTCCTGACCTTACGAGTCAGTTACTCTGATGAGTAACCCTTCCAGGGCTACTCCAAGAGTAACTCCTGACCTGATGAGTTTCTCTGAGGAGCAACTCTTCCAGGGCTACTCAAAGAGTAATTCCTGACCTGACGAGTTACCCTGAGGAGCAACTCGATGGACAACTACTGTCTAGAGAAGAAAATCCAGATTACTCAGAAGTGCAGCTTGACAGACAATACCTTTATGCACAAAATGAAAGATATGGCCAGTAGACGCCTGAACCTAGTTAAACATCTTGCAAGCACTAGCTGGGGAGCAGAAAAAGGAAATCTCAGACAGCTGTACCTGCGATTTGTCCAATCAGTCATGGATATCAACCTATTGCTGCAGTCGGCAATGAGCAAAACCACTCAAGCAGAGTTGGGCAAAGTTCAAAACCAAGCTTTAAGGTTCATATGCGGAAGAATGAGAACCACACCAACAGCTGCTTCAGAACTTGATGCAAACGTAGAACCTATAGACCTACAACGTAAATGTGCTGTTCTGGAAGCTTCAGAGCGCTATAGAAGAATGAGAAAAGACCACCGAAATAGACAACTGGTTGAAAACTGAAAGCCCATTAGCAGACTAAAACAAAAATCACCACTACAAGTAGCAACAACTATAGCAGAACAACACCGTCTCCCACAGACACAAGAAATAATTGAAAAACACCCAGTCATTTATCCTGGACAGGAATTAAAACTTCCAATAATAAAAATCAATCACGGATAGCACACTAACAAGAGCACATGCATACACAGATGGCTCAGCATTCAAGGCCACCATAAATGCTGACTTGGAGAGTATTTGAAATACCTCAATGGCAGCACACTAGAAATATATGAACCGTGCTGAGAATTCTGAACTAACTACCAAGTACAGATTACAGCAATAAACACTACGCTCCTGTGGTGAAGTGGGATGTTATAAATATTTATAGGGGACTTAGTGTACTGACTGAGATCAGCTGTGAAGGTATATATATCTAATAAGAGTAGTGTATTATAGATAACCTTACTTGCTACCACATATCTATATATCTCAGTCAGAATTATTCTGGAATAGTGTGATGACTACGTTATGTGTCTAGGGTATGTGTATGAAGTGTAAGTCACAACAACAGACAGATAAACAATTTAATTTAATCCACTACTCTTAACAACACTGTGACACTCACATACATATAACACTCTATGAGAATATCTTAAAGAAGTCACTCGTAACTTTTCAAATAACAATATGTATTCATTACTGGCATGAATGAATATGTGTCCTGATTCAACTACAAGGGAACCAGGAATCACAATCAATTTAAATTACAAGTTATGTACAGAATTTATCAATATGAATATTGTAGTGACATATATTATTAAAAATATCCTATGTGTGTCAGTTGTGTAGTGGTAATATGAGGTAATACTGGTTTTGTTTTGTTCAAGCTCTGTTGGTATTTGTCATCATGACTTCAATAGTTTGTCTTTTGGGACTAGTATTGGAGATGTTCTCAGTTCCTGATATTAAGACAATTAAATTCCCCTCTTAATGTTAATTTTTACAAAGTCAGTTCAAGATGAGGGGACATAATGTTGAGCTCAGCTGGCCAAGTTAGCTTATCTGGCGTGATGGCGGCAGGAAAGGACTCCTCTGCTCGAATTCTCCTCTGGGCTCTGGAGACACCTCACTGATAGCTAAAAGGACCAAGGAGTATGCTGTCCGACACTGGATTCAGCAAAGCTCTGACCAGGTGCTGCTCAGTACCATCAAGACCACTGTCCCTGAAATCAAGAAGGATGTACCTTCTACTTCATAACTAACTTATACTCTCTTTTACACTGATCACAATACAGCACAAACATTGAGTTCAGAGCGTTAGGCCAACTGTCAGCTTCATTCTGAAGTACTTTATACCAGCATTAACCTCCTTAATGGTTACTACGCCTCTGCAATTCCAGCATTATTTCTTTCTAGTCAATCATCTAGGTGTCAGTGTACTATTTGGCCATTCCATGCCGTTTTACTTCCCTCCGACACCCTCTGTTCAGGCTGGAGCATTATAGGCTTTATCTCTTGTTTGCCACTGAACTACACATATATATACAGGCATAAATTAACAATTTACATTCAATTTTCATTAAAAGATACTGAATGGTTCAAGCTTACCACAATTTCATGGAAATAAACACAGATACGTTGATTAGCAATGAATTCTGGCACAATTACTGGCACAAATTTCCATCTGCTTATGTTCCAGGCTTTTATTTTAGCAAAATTGTGAGCTGGCTTCAACGCACTGTTGCTTTATCAAGCTTATTTAAACAAGTGGTTTCGAACTAACGCTCCCAAGTGTGTATATCAGTGAGACTGGCCAATGAGCCACGTTTCGACAAGTGTTTGAAAAAATGTTACCTTTTCCCGTTTCCCCTAACAACGAAAGATAGTATTTATAGTCCGACCAATCGTGGTTAGGCTTTCATTTGTTGCGCTCCAATCAATTGGGAGTTTACATGGTAGGCTATTTATGTAACGTAAGGTTTTTTCAAACACGTTATAAAAAAAATTTTATGAGCAGAAATGATTCCATGCTGTCAGGCATCCTCACTATTTTATTTTGGGTATAATTTATTAATTCCTGGACTATTTGCGTAACGTTTTACATATTATTTGTCAGCAAGCCCTAAGGAACCCAAATATATCAATTTGAAAGAGCTACGTGGCTGCGTTCAAAATATGTATTTTCTACCTCCTGTTTCGAAGATGTGCTGTCTGGGTACTGTTATGTTTTCAACCGTAAACCCATCTAATGTTGTCTTTCCTAATAAGAGTTTTTTATGATTTATAAACCTAACTCTGGGAAAGGGTAGTGTATTTTATCACTGTCCGTCTGAAAAAAAATTAGTGCATGTAGACTTACACGCGTGATGGCGGCATTTGTGTATCGCGCGACGCGTGTTGCATGCGTTCCTGATTTTCAGCCCTCCCCTCTCTCTTTATCCTTTTGACCATCTGTTCGTTCGTTTTGGTAACGCAGTGTAGAAAAAGACATGAATGGAATTTAAAATGTAGGTCAACTTGCATATTTCAAGGTTTTTCTTAGAAAGGCAGCACATTTTATTGTGTGTTTGGGAAACGCGTGTATGTTGCAGAAAGCCTTTAATATCGACGTGAAACGTTACAATTTGCTTACGCAGTAGAAAACAAGGGGATTTCGAGTACAGTCATTGTGACAGCACTGTTCTTTACCATTCTTCTTCCTTTATTTATTATATGTATTTATTAGGCTTTATATTTACTTGATAATTTATATATGTGGATTAGAATATTCCACGACACCTCCCCTCTTAAAACAGACATTATATGTCAGTCCTTTATTCTATATACACATAGAGAAATTCATTATTATTTCTGGGGTTTACGGTGATTCTCATCACACGGATGGCGGCTTAAAAAATCCGCTCCCAAATTGGTTTTTCCAGATATATACTCAATGCTAAAATTATATGGAGCCAAAAGTAAAGACCATCGGAGTAACCTGGAGTTCTCATGCTTAGCCTGTGCTAGAAACGATAAAGGTTTGTGATCTGTTTGCAACTTAAATGCCTTCCCATATAGATAAATATTGAATTTCTTTATCGCCCATATTACTGCAAGACATTCTTTTTCGCTAGTTGAGTAGTTGATTTCAGCTTTATTCAACTTTCTGCTAGCATATGCCACTGGGCTTAATTCCCCATCCAATGCATCTGATTTCTGTAGTAGAGTTGCACCTAACCCAATATTACTTGCATCCGTCCTTACAATGAATTCTTGACTTAAGTCAGGTAATTTCAAAATGGGTTTACTTGTGAGCTTTTCCTTCAATTCTTGGTAAGTCATTTCACATTGTGGTGTCCATGTAATGCGATCTGGATGTCCTTTACGTGTCAATTCCGTTAAAGGTGCACATATGGAATTAAAGTTTTTGATATACTTCTGGTAGAAACCACATAATGAGACAAAGGATCTCACGTCCTTCTTGGTTTGTGGTCTCGGGGCTTTCTGTAGTTTCTCTAAATTCTTTGGGTCAGGGGTCATGTTTCCCTGATAAACTGTGTGTCCCAAAAATTCCAATTCTTTACATCCAACGCAACATTTGGTTGGTCGGGCTGTTAAATTTGCCTCCCTAAGTCGATCAAACAGCATGTTCAGAGAGTCAATGTGTTCCTCAAATGTTTCTGTTGCTATAAGGATATCATCCATAAAATTTGTTATACAGGGATTATTCAGAGGATCCAATAATTTTCTCATCATTCTAGAGAAGACACTAGGCGCATTCTTCAATCCAAATGGCAATCTATTAAACTCATAGTGTCCTTCTGAGGTACTAAAAGCTAGGTATGGTCTAACCTCAGGCTTTACTGGAATCTGATAGTATCCTTTACTCAGATCCACTTTTGAGAAATATTTAGCTTTATTTAGTCTGGCAAACAGCTGATTTGTATCCGGCAATGGATCCACCTGTCCTTCTGTAATAGCGTTCAGTCTCCTGTAATCTATACAGAGTCTATGTTCTCCAGAGGGCTTCCTTAAAAGTACAACACCGGAACTATACGAAGACTCACTGTGCGAAATAATTCCTTCCTTCAACAGATAGTCTATCTCTTCCTTCAAAGCTTTCTCCTTAGCAAACGGAATCGAATATGGTTTCATACAGACAGGTGTGGGGTCTATCAGTTTCATATCATATTCCAATAGGTTTGTATGCCCTGGTCGGTCTGTTAACACCTCTGCATGATTATTTAGAACCTGTTGCACTCTCTCTTTCTGAGTTTTCGTTAAATGTGTACTGATTTTCACCTGTGCTGCTGTCTCACAGGGGTGTAATGGATATTCAAATGATGAAAGTGGTTCCTTTTTCATCTCCATGGCGATGGACAAGGTCAACAAGTGTGTCTCTTCCTGATGTTTCTTTCCAAATATTTCTTCAGGAGATTCACATGATAGATTTTTTCTTTCCCCTTCTTATCTATCTTATAATTTGTTCTAGACACCTTCTCTAAAACTGTATATGGACCCTGCCATCCAATTTGTAACTTATTCTGACTCCCGGGCAAAAGAAGCAGTACTTTCTCTCCCACAGCCAAATTTCTGTCTTTCGCCTTCCTGTTATAATAGGCAGCATGTTTCTTCCTGGCTTGTTTCAAATTTTCATTGGCAAGTTTCCAGCCAGTTTTCAACCGAGTGGTCAGCTCATTCACATATTGGTATGAAGATGTAATGTTTTCCTCTGCCTTTTCATCAGTCCACGTTCTTAACAAAGCTTCAAGTGGACCTTTTATTGGCCTTCCAAACAATAATGTTGCCGGGGCCATACCGGTTGAACTATGGGGTACCTCCCGATAAGCAAAGAGGGCGGCGTGCAGGTACTGGTCCCATGTATCTGGTTTTTCGTGTGCCAACTTTCTCAGGATCGACATCAATGTGCCGTTAAATCTTTCCACTTGGCCGTTCCCTTGGGGATGATACACACTACAATGGAAGTGTTTGGCCTGGAAGATCCTGAAAACTTCTTCAGTTAGTTTCCCCTTGAACTGAGAGCCATTATCAGTCAAGATTTGATTGGGAAAGCCTAACCTTGTGAAAATTGTGAGCAATGCCTCTGCCACATGTTTAGAATCAATCGATGACAGGGCTACTGCCTCTCCCCACATAGAACAAGTGTCCACCAGAGTCAGAATGTAGCTGTTCCTTCTCTTGGTTCGGGTGAGAGGTCCCACAAGATCCACGGCAACTCTCTCAAAGGGTGTTCCCACTATGGGCATTTCCCCCAGAGTTGCTGGTGCAGTCCAATGTTTAGGTGCTACTCGTTGGCACTCTGGACAGGATTTTACATATCGTTTGATATCTTCAGTTATTCCTGGCCAGAAATAGTGACAAGCTATTCGCTGTCCTGTTGCGCTGATTCCCATATGACCACTGAAGGGAATCGCATGCCCTAGTTCCAACACTTTAGTCCTATATGAAGTGGGAAGGACCAGCTGTCCGTGACCATTGGATTCAGATCCAGCCTTCCTATATATCAGTTTGTTCTTCATATAAAACTCTCCCTTGCCTGGAGGTGTATGAGATTTGGGCAACTTCTTGAAACATGGCTTGAGTGTTTTGTCCTCAGCCTGTGCCTTCCTCATCTCATCTGGGTGAGTATTTATGGGATTATCCTCCTCCTTCTTTGACTGTGATCTGGTCTGCACTGTTGCCAATATCACAGGTCTCTTGGGATTCCCCAAGAAGACATATCTACACCCCAATATTAGAGGGTAGATTGGCTCATTTATCACTGCTGCTTTTATGATTCCTTCCACATATCGCGTTTTCACTTTTATTCGGGCGACGGGAAGTGTCATGGTAGCTACATCCTTGGTTGCAGTTTGAATCTCCACTGTTTCTGTGGTGTATTGATCGGCCTGCACCAGGTGAGAACTCACAACGGAATCGTAATCTAAACCGGTATCATATAAACATCTTATAGTGACACCATTACAGATGACATCTTCACACACTGGGGGGTGGTATGGTTCCTGTAATTCTTCAGGTTTGCCCTTCTTTTCCTTTTTCCCCGATGTCATAGCAGCAAAATGAGGAGGTTTCCTTCTACAATGGTCAGTGTCATGATTGTTCATCTTACAATTTTTACACCACCTTTTTCCTTGGTTGAAAGATTTTCTTTCATCATATTTCCTTTCATCGAATTGTGGGAATTTATTTTTATTTTCATACCGTGGCCTATCAAATTGGTGCTTACCTTTATTTTGATCCTTAGGATCAAATTTATTAAAGTTCTGTGGTGCCCTAAAGTTGTCCACCTGTTTCTTTTTATTACCTGTTACCTCTGCTTGAGCTGCTTGATACCTTTCAGCAACATTTAGCAACTCACCCAGCCTCTCTGCACCTTGTTCCATGAGAAACTTTCTCAGGTCTGGAGCCATGGACTCTCTTAGTTGCTCTATAAGGACCATTTCCTTAAGATCTTGGGTTTTCCCCAGAGAAGTCCATTTCTCCAAGTATGTCTCTATTCGTGCAGAGAACTGGTGATATGTTTCACCTGACAGTAGTTTAGCATTCCTAAATTTTTTCCTATAAAATTCTGCATTCTTTTCATACCTTAACAAAAGAGCCTGCTTTAGCATGTCATAATTTTCCTGATCACCTCTGCTCATTTTTGCAAAAACTTCATAAGCTGCCCCACGAAGTCCCTGAGATAACTTTAAGCTCCACCTTTCTCTCTCTAACCCATACGTGGTAGCTAATAGTTCATACCTATTTAGGTAGCTCTCAATATCATCGTCTTTCTCAACAAAATGATCTAAATGAAAATTCATAGCTGAGGTTGAGGCTCCTTGAGTAACCGTAGCATCAGAGGCAAAGGGACTGGCACCATTTTCAGGAGCATGGCCTTGAAACTCAAACTCCCTTAGTCGTAACTCATGTTCCCTTTGTAATCTTTTATCTTCTGCTTCCCTTTCTGCAGCTAATCTCCTCTCTTCCCTTTCTGCAGCTAATTTCTTCTCTTCCCTTTCTGCAGCTAATTTCTTCTCTTCCCTTTCTGCAGCTAATTTCTTCTCTTCTCTTTCTGCCTCCTATTTCTTAGCCTCAGCCTCAATCTGCAACCTCTTAGTCTCAGCCTCAGCTTCAAACTGTAACTTCTTAATTTCTCTTTCAGCCTCTAACTTTTTTTCGGCTTCAAACCTTCTTTCTTCACGTTCAATAAATTTGTCACATTCCGTCGTGACATAGGCAACCATAACTTGCCCATCTAATCCTAACTCTTTTGCAGTCTGAACCGCAGCAGATCGAAATTTGGCCAGGTCCGCCATTGTCTATTATGTAAATTTATACAATGTCTAACCAACAATTCAATCTCTAATGGACAACACAGGCACCGTGAGCTCAACCTTATTTAATTCCACCCAAGGATACCTTTTAATTCTTATATTCCCTGAAGTGAATTACCCCCAATATTTTTAATAGGGAAAGATTCAAAATCCCAAGAGCGAGACCCCAATATATGTGGTGAAGTGGGATGTTATAAATATTTATAGGGGACTTAGTGTACTGACTGAGATCAGCTGTGAAGGTATATATATCTAATAAGAGTAGTGTATTATATATATATATAACCTTACTTGCTACCACATATCTATATATCTCAGTCAGAATTATTCTGGAATAGTGTGATGACTACGTTATGTGTCTAGGGTATGTGTATGATGAAGTGTAAGTCACAACAACAGACAGATAAACAATTTAATTTAATCCACTACTCTTAACAACACTGTGACACTCACATACATATAACACTCTATGAGAATATCTTAAAGAAGTCACTCGTAACTTTTCAAATAACAATATGTATTCATTACTGGCATGAATGAATATGTGTCCTGATTCAACTACAAGGGAACCAGGAATCACAATCAATTTAAATTACAAGTTATGTACAGAATTTATCAATATGAATATTGTAGTGACATATATTATTAAAAATATCCTATGTGTGTCAGTTGTGTAGTGGTAATATGAGGTAATACTGGTTTTGTTTTGTTCAAGCTCTGTTGGTATTTGTCATCATGACTTCAATAGTTTGTCTTTTGGGACTAGTATTGGAGATGTTCTCAGTTCCTGATATTAAGACAATTAAATTCCCCTCTTAATGTTAATTTTACAAAGTCAGTTCAAGATGAGGGGACATAATGTTGAGCTCAGCTGGCCAAGTTAGCTTATCTGGCGTGATGGCGGCAGGAAAGGACTCCTCTGCTCGAATTCTCCTCTGGGCTCTGGAGACACCTCACTGATAGCTAAAAGGACCAAGGAGTATGCTGTCCGACACTGGATTCAGCAAAGCTCTGACCAGGTGCTGCTCAGTACCATCAAGACCACTGTCCCTGAAATCAAGAAGGATGTACCTTCTACTTCATAACTAACTTATACTCTCTCTTGTTACACTGATCACAATACAGCACAAACATTGAGTTCAGAGCGTTAGGCCAACTGTCAGCTTCATTCTGAAGTACTTTATACCAGCATTAACCTCCTTAATGGTTACTACGCCTCTGCAATTCCAGCATTATTTCTTTCTAGTCAATCATCTAGGTGTCAGTGTACTATTTGGCCATTCCATGCCGTTTTACTTCCCTCCGACACCCTCTGTTCAGGCTGGAGCATTATAGGCTTTATCTCTTGTTTGCCACTGAACTACACATATATATACAGGCATAAATTAACAATTTACATTCAATTTTCATTAAAAGATACTGAATGGTTCAAGCTTACCACAATTTCATGGAAATAAACACAGATACGTTGATTAGCAATGAATTCTGGCACAATTACTGGCACAAATTTCCATCTGCTTATGTTCCAGGCTTTTATTTTAGCAAAATTGTGAGCTGGCTTCAACGCACTGTTGCTTTATCAAGCTTATTTAAACAAGTGGTTTCGAACTAACGCTCCCAAGTGTGTATATCAGTGAGACTGGCCAATGAGCCACGTTTCGACAAGTGTTTGAAAAAATGTTACCTTTTCCCGTTTCCCCTAACAACGAAAGATAGTATTTATAGTCCGACCAATCGTGGTTAGGCTTTCATTTGTTGCGCTCCAATCAATTGGGAGTTTACATGGTAGGCTATTTATGTAACGTAAGGTTTTTTCAAACACGTTATAAAAAAAATTTTATGAGCAGAAATGATTCCATGCTGTCAGGCATCCTCACTATTTTATTTTGGGTATAATTTATTAATTCCTGGACTATTTGCGTAACGTTTTACATATTATTTGTCAGCAAGCCCTAAGGAACCCAAATATACCAATTTGAAAGAGCTACGTGGCTGCGTTCAAAATATGTATTTTCTACCTCCTGTTTCGAAGATGTGCTGTCTGGGTACTGTTATGTTTTCAACCGTAAACCCATCTAATGTTGTCTTTCCTAATAAGAGTTTTTTTTATGATTTATAAACCTAACTCTGGGAAAGGGTAGTGTATTTTTATCACTGTCCGTCTGAAAAAAAATTAGTGCATGTAGACTTACACGCGTGATGGCGGCATTTGTGTATCGCGCGACGCGTGTTGCATGCGTTCCTGATTTTCAGCCCTCCCCTCTCTCTTTATCCTTTTGACCATCTGTTCGTTCGTTTTGGTAACGCAGTGTAGAAAAAGACATGAATGGAATTTAAAATGTAGGTCAACTTGCATATTTCAAGGTTTTTCTTAGAAAGGCAGCACATTTTATTGTGTGTTTGGGAAACCGCGTGTATGTTGCAGAAAGCCTTTAATATCGACGTGAAACGTTACAATTTGCTTACGCAGTAGAAAACAAGGGGATTTCGAGTACAGTTCATTGTGACAGCACTGTTCTTTTACCCTATTCGTTCTTCCTTTATTTATTATATGTATTTATTCAGGCTTTATATTTATGGATAATTTATATATGTGGGATTTAGGGATTTTCACGACAGCTCCCAAGCAAATGACAGCCAATGTTCAGCATGTGCTCTGCTTACTTTCACAGGACTCTCTACAGAAAGATGACAGCTAATGCTGGGCACCCCAACAATCCGAAACAATATATACAGCACCACTCAACAGCTGCAGAACACATGTGTAGAGTCTCATTGTTGTTATCACTTATAAAATTGAGGATCTTTTTTTAATAACACATGTACGCCACAGATGCTAATTATAACTAGGTCGAGGTTCAGTAGTAAGGCCACGCCCACACAGGGCTAATTATAAATATGTGTGCTGCTGTTCTGTTACCGTGTTTGGAATGTTGAAGTGGGTGTGTGTTAATACAGTCACTCACACCACACGTACGTACATAGGAGTCATGGATGGTTGTAAACGACTGGTGACATTAATAACAGTTTATTATGGTACAACACAATCATTTGACATCCAATACACCGTCAACAGCAAAACGTGGAACATCGGATAATAATATATAAATGGCCTCGAATATCTTCAATCATCTCAGCGCTATCCAATGGATCCCTTAAGCAACTGTAGGCATCACAGTGCTAATAATAATAGTATAAATGGCCTCAAAGATGTTCAATCATCTCAGCGCTATCCAATGAATCCCTTAAGCAACTGTAGGCATCACAGTGTTAATAATCATAATATAAATGCCCTCAAATATGTCCAATCATCTCAGCGCTGTTATATGTCAATATAAGTTAATGGATCCTTACATCTCAAAAATACTCACAAGACTGCACACCCGGCAGTTTTGAAATTATCTCGCTCCTATCAATCATGTCTTCACATCTCAAAAAGATATCCTCTCTAAGGAAATAATGGCCTACTTATGTATCACATCAGTATCCAAACTGGAACTGCATACATTGCAATTACAAAATATTCACCTGCACACACAGCGAAAAAATAACATCTAGCCGACATCTTCCTCGTAACACTCTCAAGACACAGGGCTGACTACTTCGGGTCAACGCCCAGAACAGGGATGCCCGGGGGGATCACACATCATCTCCCGCTCAAAAACAGTCACGAGAACTCGGCTGTTCAAACACGCTCAGTCAAAAACACACGCGGGACTCACGCGAGAGCTAATCACACAGCTCAAAACAATATTGCAGAACCAAATTCATCTCAACCACTTGAGATGATTAGCGTTCACCACGCTTTTCTGTACTCTGTCTCTTCTTATCATATATTTAACACAATCATCAACAGCTTAATCAAGCATTCAAGCGTCGTAAAAACCCAAAATATCTAATCTGTCCACCAAAGCATTCCACGGTTTACTTCCCTTATGACCTTAACAACATGTAAATTCTTCAACTTGTCCCCCCCCCCCCCCCCCCCATCACCCCCACCCCCCATTGACTGCTAGAGAGCGACGAGCTCTGCAGCTGCCTAGTTAATCAACAACAAATTGACTTACGAGTTATCTCTAAGGGTATTCACAAGAGTAACTTCTGATCTTACGAGTTACTCTATGGAGTATATACTGGAAAGAGGTTACTCAAAGAGTAAACAACTCCTGACCTGACAAGTTACCTTAGGAGTAACTCTGACCTTACGAGTTACTTTGAGAAGTAAAAAACTTGTCTCAGAGCTACTCAAGATCAGCAGCTCCTGACCTTATGAGTTACTCTAAGGAGTAACCTTCCAAGAGCTACTTCAAGAGAAACTATGACCTTACGAGTTACTTGAGGAGTAACCATCCCAGAGCTACTCTCATAGAGTAATTTTTCCTGACCTTATGAGATTACTATGAGGAGTAACCTTTCCACAGCTACTCCAAAAGTAAACTCTGACCCTTACTAGTTACTTTGAGGAGTAACCCTTCCAGAGCTATTCCAAGAGTAACTTCTGATTTTACTAGTTAACATGAGAAGTCAATTCTGGACATTACGAGTTACTCTAGGAGGAAAGACAGTCGATAGGATCAGTATGACGCTCTCTCTTTCCAAACTCTACACCTTACGGAAAGAAAAACGACGACTAAGTAAATAGCTCTCCTGAGTATAGCTAAACACCCTCTGTGCTGGTTGTGTCAAGACGAGTTACAAGATGTGAAAGAGAATGAGGCATGTGGTCTACCCTTATTTTATAGATTACCACAAAACATGTACCACGTGATGTATGATGTAACATGATGCCTCCTTATACAAAATATACCCCCGAACTACTCAATTTATTTCTATTCACTAGTACACCCGGTTACTTCTCTTTGACCATTAATAAACCTGCTACAATAGTACGGACGCTCTCTCTGGCAAACTTCTACACCCAGGTGTTACCCGTGCGTTTGTTTGTTTTGTCTGATGCTGCTGACAATGGTGATGTTAGAAAAACTGTCTGGCACTGCTGTAAGTGGCCGACAGGTTTATGACTAAGCGAATGTTGGTGGGCCGATAATTTGTAACGATGATGAGGACAATGTCAACGCAAAACGACTGGGTCATAAGGTTGACCGACTTGTAAATGATACGTACTGGACCCATGGTTGAGTATCAATGCCAAAGCGGTTTATTACATGAAGACGTAGACTTAGAGGACAATTCATAGGCAAGTACAGTACATCAACATAATGGTTCATGGCAGTCAGAAAAAATATACGTCAATGCAAGTTATCAATGTTGAACTTAACACGAACTCACTAAAGTCACCATCTCAAGGGCGACGGAAGCTCTGCGGTAATAAGACCATATAATCTAGTTTCTTTACAAGACTTGTGTAATATTTTTGTAGGTCTTCCATTACGACAATGCGTTACGATCACCATTATTTATATTTTCCAGCAGGGATTTGGACGCCCGCACTAGCGACACGCATAACAAGATGTGCCGAAGCTCTGCCAAAGGCTTGCGAAGGATAAATTGAGTATCTATGCCGATACCTGAACGAGCACAGATTTGGCTAATATATATGCTCCACTCAGGGAGATACCACAATATATTTCAGTGTGTATTCCCATCGACTTGGGGCTAAGGCATATATACACAATATTCGTCTAAGACGTCTATCTTTACCAAAAGGACTTTCTGGATCCTGCTCCAGAATAATAGCTGGATGGCAACAACGTGATGCAAAAAGCCGCGCACATTCTGTTCATAATATAGTGCACGACGGCACGCAAACAATAACATATACAATTTACTTAGATGCGCTCACATGTGCGTATATAAAAGACTAGACCCACATGTGAGAATTTCAAATACTTAACTCCCATGTGAAAATAGTTTAACAGTTTACATGGACCCCCGGAGAAAAAAAAAGAAAGCGAAGATTTCTTTTTTTTAAATAATATAGTGAGGTCAATCAAATTCCATCAATCCAAACAATCTAACTATCACATATGTGAAGTCATTATTAAGAAAAGAACAAGAGTGGGATGGAAGTGTGTAAAGAGAATCAAACACCAAATTCAAACAAAAGAAAGGAGACATAGATCAACTATGTGCAAAATACAAAAAATAAGTTGTAATGAAAATCGCAAATGAAATAACAGGAGGTGAAGAATGATCAGAAAATGTGAAACAAGTGGCAGTAATCACCAAAGATGATAAAACATGTCAACCTGATTTTTAAAATGAGTTGCGTAATGAATGTATGTATGAACATAAACACAAGTGTGGGAAAACAGAAGGGAACAAAAATCAATGTCCAAATTAAAACAAGAGAATATAGCAATACTCCGAAAAGAGGATGATGGGAGAAATAAAGAAAGTTAAGTAAATCATGAAGCACTAATTACGGTATCAATAAATAATCACGCGCACAAATTAGGTGCAACTGATGCGCCATCTCTTAAAAGTTATGGTATAACCTAGGAATAGGACACGAGTAGCTAAAGTGAAAATATGAACCAATGGAAATGTGGTATGTGAGTAACTCAATAAGAAAAAATGGCATTGAAAAAATATAATAAGTTTTCCGGATATTAAACGTGTTTCGTAACTAAAAAAATAACTGTCAGTGCTTAAACACTTGCGTAAAAGTTTTCCAGTACGAAGTAAAAAAATGTTATTGAAACAATCACCATTATGAAAAAAATTGTTCATGGTGGACCGATCAATACACCAACGGATAAGCAAACAAGTCAAATTTATAGCGAATCAGCATGAAATTAGTTGAAAAAAAAAAATGCCATAAGAAAATATATCCGAAACATTGTTGGGGGGGGGGGTGGGGGGGGGGTGGGGGGGGTGGTGGGGGGGGGGGGGGGGGGGGGGGGGGGGGGGGGGGGGGGTGGGTGGGGGGAGGGGGGGGGGGGGGGGTGGGCGGGGGGGGCAAAAAATAATTTCCAAGGTTAGTTAATGATGCGAAATGACGTCATTAGGGTCTTGCTACGCCAAAACGGTTTATTACAACACCCTAAATGTTGTACAGCTTGCGAGTTACTTGAAAAACATATGTAGTAAGCACCCAATGAAGACGTAGATCATTGGTGGCTCACAAGATGAAGAGGTTCAGTGGCTCGGGAGGGGGAGAATCTTGCGGGACATCTAGACAGGATGTCGGCCCATGACACGTCGGAACTCCCGGATTGTTTGTATATGAGAAAATGGAATGGCTGTAAGGGGAGGGGCATCTTCTAGCAGACATGAAATTCTGTAAAGTCCATACGATGCAGTCCAATAAGCGCCCGATGTTAAGCCTCAAATGACAAAATGGGGCGTCAAGTAGATTAAGCGTTTCAACTGCCTGTAATTACCCAGACAACGGCCAACATCTCATCTAGATATATTGCTAGAAAGTATGAGGCCGGCTCAGCTTCAGTTTTAATAGATCACGTGGAAGGGTCATGTAGTACAGGGTGGAGAGTACCCCAGCATAATCTTGCAGCAGAAAACCGCTCCGATCCGCCATCGAGAAGGAAGGCGTCATTGCGAATAATTAAAAAAATGAAAATTTTATGTTTGGAATAAACAGTAAAAATTACTAGCTGTTTTAAACATTAAACATTATCTTATCCGAAATGTGGCATGGTACATCATTGACCCTGTGGTAGTTGATAGGCAAACCTTTCCTTACACAAACTAGAAAGAGGCGTATAGGAAGAACAGGGAAGCAAAATGATTTAATATAGGATATAATACTCAATTGAAGAAAGCCGGAAAAGACAAGGATATCTGAAAATAAAGAAATGCCAATATGCAAGACATAGATGAATGAAATCACAGTACAAAGAAGTATTCGTCAATAGAGAGAAGAGGCAAAGTACAAATTAACATCCCGAAAAGAAATGATATGAAGAACGCACCCCACAAAATGCAACTATAAAGTGCGTGGTTTTGCAGAGTTTTGTACGACTTCCGCACGTCAAGAGGATGGTGTGCAAAAAGCGAAAACATTGTTTGAATTTAACAGCTCTGTGAGCGTCAAAATAGCTAGCGAAGCGAACAAAAGCAAGTTGGTGACTGATGAGAGTTTTGAAGTTCAAAAAACATGTGAACAAATGCAAAACATTCCCGCGACGTGCTGAAAAAATCTCATAAGTGGCATTACCAAGTTGTATGAGATGGGATGTTGCACTACCAGTAACAGTGCGTTTCAGTGAATTGGGTTCTCGGCCAGGATCGTAAAAACTTGAACCCCGTAGAGGAATCCACACACCATACTTTACTTTCATCATGTGTCGTGCGAAGCTAAGTGCGAAGAGGAATTTTTACGTACATGTAGCTCCCCTGCAGGTCGTAAGGGATAAGTCAAAGGGAGGGCTGGACCATTCATGGTTTTATTTGTGATTATAATATCCGAACGAGTAATGAATATCAACCAACAACCCAAAAAATGAAGCAGAATTCACATGTCGTAGCCTCATCACTATTCGGGGTAAGCCCGATACTTTCTTCCAACCTGGACATGTCGTAATTTTTTCATGTCAAAAAAACGTTTGTAACACCACATGTACGATCATCATGACT